>VDFB02171758.1:0-28468 GCA_007258455.2 Sequoia sempervirens
GTTCATGAGCGTTTTCTCTCAACTGGAACATCCGAGCCAAGATCTCCTTCCCTCTGACAATGAAGCTCTCGATCCACTCCTGAGTCTCTTTTCCACATATGACCAGCTGTCTTAACTGATGATGATCAGCTGGTGTCTCTAAGACCTGGGGCAGCAACTGAGTTGCCTGTGAGGAACCACGAGCAAGGTTAGAAATGAAAAGCTTAAGCTGCTGATTTTTAGCCTTGAGGGCTGCCTTGTCTTCTCCGTCTTTTAGCACTCTTTCATGAAGGTTTTCAGATACAACTTTGAAGAGACTCAAATCTGCGTGTCTGGTATTTCTACCGAGATTAGCCTTGACCATGACAAAATCATCCATGTTCACCTCATCCCTATTCTTATCTTCTGGGGGCACTGCAGTCTCTATGACAATCTCGTTATCAGGATTCCTATCAAAATGAACTTGCTTCTTTGCCTTCTTCTTAGGAGGTTCTTGATAGATGTTATCGAGATCATCGACACTCACTTGATATGAAGGCCTTCTCCTAACCCTTCCTAAGGAGTTCTCAAGCCAAGACACCGTAGTATCTTTACTAACTTCCTTAGGAGGTACTGCTGCAATCTCTTCATCATCTTCGATATCAAGATCAATGTGAATTGGTGACGAACCCGTCAAAGGTACAGGAACATGTGTTGAAGGCGGCTCCTCTACTTCATTTTGAGGTATGGGCTCGTCAAGAGGAACTTCTGAATCTACTGTAGGCTGTTCCTGTATGACTATGCCTGAGAAATCCAACCTTCTTCTTACATTTTTATTCGATCTATTGCCTTTGATGCCATCTTGAGACTGACTTTTACCCTTTCCTTTTGACTGTGCCGTAGAAGAAGAGGGAATTATCCTTGGCGGCTCTGCTACTGGAATAGAGTTCTTCCTCTTAAGCACTAAGAAAACCTTACTATACTCAATGACTTGTCTTGTTCTGTCTTCAACTGAAAGAGATTCCTTGTTTGCCCAATTAACCTGCGGATGAGGCTGATCCTCGATTCTTTTCTGAGTGTACATTGGTAGAAGCACATCTTCATCATCATCGGAGAGCCCTTCTATATCTTCATTTAAACAATCTTTCATCTGATGGAGAGTTAGCCTGCTGTAGCTACGCCTTCGCACTTCAAACTCATCTGCACAGTTAGCCCAAAAATCTTCAAGTGCGGGTATGTGATTGTAGTTCTTCTCCAACCGGCCAGCGTAGA
Source organism: Sequoia sempervirens (assembly GCA_007258455.2). Lineage (NCBI taxonomy): Eukaryota > Viridiplantae > Streptophyta > Pinopsida > Cupressales > Cupressaceae > Sequoia > Sequoia sempervirens. The sequence continues at coordinate 1,231 of VDFB02171758.1, forward strand.
CACCATGAGGATCAAATGACCACCTTTCACTGTAGGATTTTAGACCAAATTTATCTAATTCTTCTCCAATTGTCCTAGCATCTGTAGCAGTCCTGCATGTATAAATACCCAACCCTAATGGAAAGTGAAGAGAGGGTTTCTTTCTATTTCTCAAGACTGTATGGACACCATGAGCTTGCCTCAAGAATTCCATGAAGATGACCTCGTCTGACGGATCGGCAACATGAGCGGGGCACCTGAATAACCATAAACCCTGAGATAGGTAAAGGTAGGAAACTGTATAAACCAATCTGCCCATTCTGCCATTGCTGCCCGAGCAACTGAAGAGATGCGGACATGCAATTCATTGTCTAAGTCACGCACTGTGTACATCAAGAATGCCTCGTTCACCCTTTTGTAGTGGTGCAACGACTTTGTGAATTCCAACTGGGGATAATAGTTATATAAGTGTTGAACGCTCAATGATCCCTCGGCGTTCAATCCTCTGAATTGACCTTGATAGGCCACCAAGTAGACTAGATATGACACCATGTGGAATACATGAAACTGAAAATATTCTGTTATTTGCTGATGTAGGCAGTCATTAATCAAAGTAGGCCAATCATAAAACTCAATCTTTTTCATAATGTGAGGTATGGCATAAAACATCCAAGGTTGGAACTTGGTGGCATCTTCAGAACTAGTGACCCTGTTGAGCAAAGTGATGATGATGGCAACCTCGTCCTTGAACTCCCCTCGCCCGACATTCTTGGGCAATGTCTTATGTTTTTCTTTCATCCATCTCTGTGCAATCTTCTTGCTATATTTGTCTTTATGCATATTCCACATCTTTTCACATTCATCCCTTGAAAGAGTCACGCTTTCTTCGTGCCATGGGGGAATGGAAAAACACCTATATATCGTTTTTAGACCTAAATCATCTACCATCTATCGACCGATTCCTAAGAGTCGCAAGTTATAATGTTTAATGCAAGCCGACATGTAACTCATACCGAATCGATATAGGAATAGACGCCAAGTAGGGAGTCCGTGAATGACCCAGTTCTTGATTGAAGTAAGGTTCTCGCTTCTCTCCAAGGGGATGTAGATCGGGGTTTTGATGATGATGCAAGTCCGTCTACCGTTTGATGTAATTATGAAAGAGAGCTGATTCGGACTTGAAAACATTAGGAGTGTATTCCAAAACTCGAAGAATGACTGTAAACTCGCCTTGGTTCAGACAAGTCTTGAACAATTTCTATTTTTAGAATGCTGATTTTTGTGCTTCAACGGACGAATTTTTTGAGAATTTTTTCTGAGATATGGGAAACACTTCTGCCAAAAAGTAGCTTTTAACCCTTCAAAAGCTTGGGCGCCTATCTTGACTGGGGGCGCCCAGTTTACCAATACTTAGTTTATTTTCTGATTTTTTACTTGTGCTTTCGGATTTCTCTTTTCAACTCTCATCGAACCCTCTGTTCAGCCCTTTGAATCTGATGACTGCGAGCTCCGTTTGTCGTGCTGGATAGCTCACTGGAAAGCTTGTTGCATTCTGAGGACATCTCGTTATGACTTTGACTGCAAGTTCATCCGTTTGCACCCTTGAAAAGTTGGGCGCCTTTCTTCAACTGGGGCGCCCAGTTTCTCCAGACTTAGAAAAATTCTCAATTTATTCATCTTCAAGTTTCAGATCTTCATTTTATACCTTCCACTTTGACTTGAATTTGTTGGAGACTGGATTGTCGGATGCTCTGACGGGGATATCCATCGCGAAGCTGACTGAAAACTGAGCAACTTCCATTGGAGGTTCTAACCCTAATTCACTCTTTTGATGACCTAAAAAGGTGGGCGCCTTTCTCCAACAGGGGCGCCCAAACTCAGCAGTGTTAGAAAATTTTCAAGGCTTTTCAATTTTCTTCCTCGTTCCTCATGCATGTTCATCGTTTCACCTTTTGTCGGAAGTTTGAATGCTGAAATTGACGCTTGGCAGTCAAATGACCTCCACTGATGACCTCGGAACTCCAGATATGCTTCTGAAAAAGCTGAATAGACCCAGTAGGGTAAAACTGATTATTTTAAGAATCTGACTGCACCAGCCTGATACGGACACATTTTGAGCCAATCAAAATCAGTTCGGACCCTGTTGGACCAACTTTCTATTTTTAGAAATTTTCTATTTTTAGAAAAAATTTCTAGTATCCGTTTCGAAAGAAAACCAGAAAAACCCAGAAAACGTTACTATTTCGAGAAAAATTTCTAAAAATAGCAATTTTCCTAAAATTTAGGGATGAAAAACTGAGATCTGGGTTTTGTAGGTTAAGCTACTCTTAGCAGACCCAGATCGCCAGAAATTGAAAATTTTGTATTTTAACCCTTCCTACAGGACATGCACACCCAAATTTTGACCTTTTTGACTGATTTGACAAGACTTTTACTCATTTCTTCAAAATGTCTAAGTGTAACAAAAATTTTAATTTTGGGGTACAACAAATATTTTCCTTATGAACAAACTCTTTTGACAATATCCATCTAATATTCCTATGAGCATCGTAATACTGCCTGCTGGTGTGATAGGAAAAGTGGAAGAAATGAAGCTCATGCTCAACTTCCCTAGCTGCCTGAAATGAAGGACACACTTCGTCTGAATTTCCCATGATGATCGAGAAGTCAAGCCCTCCCTTCTTCTTTCTCTTCTGAATCTTATCATAGGCAACAAGTTGCCTAGATATCTCTAATATCAAAATTCTATTTGTTGGGTACTTAGGCAATCCATACGGGTATGAAGAAAATCCTTGCAGCCTAATGTAAGTAAATTTCAGAAACTGAATAAACCAGCACCCATACCTTTCTATTAATTCTTGAACTTCTTTCGAGATCTTGTGGTGAGTTCTTTGCTGAAGTGATCTCGTTATATGCATGGTGAAGGCATTATTGACTCGCTTGTAATTGGACATGCTTGTCAGGTGCAGCTGTGGACAAGCCTCATGGATCTTGAACTAATGAGAGCCACATCCAATTGGCTCCTTGTATGAAATTCCCCTGTACTTCGTCATACGAGCCAACATATAAACAATGTATAAGCTCACGTAAAAATTCTTTGTCCTCCTCAAGCTCTGGAGCTGCTCATGCAAATTGTCACTAATCATCACCGCCCAGTTGATGTGCTCTTTTCCTTCCAGTACGAGATTGATATAATAGAACATCCATGGCTCAAAGATAAACGCTTGAGGACAGCCTCCAACCCTGCTGAGCATCATGATCAAGTCGCAGTACTCCTGCTTCAAATCATCTGATATTATCTGCTTCGGCAACTTCGTGCGAGAGGGCTTGGGCTTGTTCATCTAGTGAGCGTTGATCATCTCCACACATCTCTCGAATGTTGAAGCATACATTCATTCAACACACTCTCTTTTCTTATAAATCATCTTCTCATGCGATGGGATTCCAAATGCTTCGCCGATAGCTGCAGGAGTGATGTTGGCAAACAATCTACCATCAGGTGAGACAATAGATCTGTGATCAGGATTATAGCAGTTGGCACATTCCATCATCAGTTTTGGACACTGAATTGCTGATGGAAAACCAGCAGCTGCATACAGCCCACTTTGAACAATATTGTGAGAAGTGACTGAAGGACGATGACTGCCAACTCCCATCATTCGACTTTTAAAAGCCTCCATGTTGAAAGAACCCAAATTTGTGTCAGCTAGCTTGCCCAACTTCAAAGTGAATTTCGACTCCAACAGGAAAGGCTTGCTCAACTTCTTGATAATAGCCTGTCTGGATGCAGCATTACTATCTCTGCTAGTTGTTCTTACTTCAGCCATCCTGCAAACAACAAATAGACATCAGCAATTTAACTTAGAGAAATAAAATAACATGTAGGGGCTGCCAGTTGACTTCTAAAATTGAGAAGCTACAACATTATATTTCATCTGCAAACCTCAACTTCTTCCTACAGTAACCTCAAACTTTCAACACTTAGCAAATTTTTTGAGCAAGCTTCAGCAACTTCAACACTTGGAGAAAATCGGCCAACCTCACTTTCAGCAACTTCTCAACACTTAGACTCTTTTCAAACTTTCCTCCTTCAAAGTTTCAGCTTCAACTCGAATTTCTTCACCAGATTTTAATTTGCACTGCAGTCTCCACTCCAGAGCTCAAGTCGTACTTCTTAGCTGATGGAGTGTCATGTCCCCGAATTGGAGGTATGGTGATTTAATTAAATTATTTAATTAAGTTGTCCAAATTATTGATATTTCATGAGGATAGCTTAATTAATGATTTAATTAAATCAAGAGATGTTATTAAATTAATTATTTATTAAGTTATTCCCATAAAATAAAATATCAAAAGGGATGACTTATTATTTAATTAATTTAATAATAAAAAGTGACTTAAGTGACTTAATAATAAAATAATAAAATAATAAAGCCACTTAAGGAATAATCAAGAATCTTCTAGAAGTCTCTTGGTGATGAGGTTGAAAAAGTATAAAAAGAGGCTTGGGCTATGCATTTGGACATCTTGAGTTGCACACACTTTTTCTACTACACTACTGAAGCTGAATGCTTAACTTATTGTTTTCCAATCTTCGTTTGTGAAAGACCAAACCTAGCTGGTTAAGTGTCAATTTCGGTTGTGCAAAACCAACCCTAGTTGGATAGTGGAGGAAGATACTTCAGTCTTTCTCATTGTGCTAATTGCAATCATTTTTGGAAGAGTTTGGGAAGTTATTTGAAGTCTGCAATTTTGTTTCAATCTGCAGATCAGCAATGAGAGAAATTACATTTTCATTCATTGCTCTTCAATAAGGAGATATAATTTTGTGGGTACTTGAGGGATTGCTTCCTTTGGTGTTGGCAATCATTTTCATAACAAATTCGAAGAGCTTAGAGGCTGTATTTATTTATCTAAAGTATTGCCAGGCAAGAACAAGGGCAGCTGGGTAAAGCATCAATTGGGCCTAAGAGGAGTTCAATTTGCTTGGAATTTGATTGCTACTTCATCTATCATCAAGGGCTTCAACATTCAATTAGGTTCCACTATTAGTAGTTCATAATTTTATTGCATATGGGAAAGTTTAGAGTTGCAGTTGTAGGTGCATATTTCTTTACCAGCAATTATCATATTTTGTAATCAATGCAAATGCCAAGAGTCTTGGCTTATTGATGAGCATTGTATTGGATCATTGTGTTGTAATAAGAGATACTAATTTGCTGGTCATTTGTAGTTGTCATTAAGCAATTCTATATCATTTTGTCATGTCCCCTTCTCAGTGACATCTCTCAGACGACAGGATTGGCCTATCATACGACCCTCGTAGGCTGATGGACTGGATAGGGGGTCATCTCGGAGCTTGGCTCAGCTTCAGTCAGCAGGGATTGATCAAATAGTTCTCGCTCGCTCGATTCGAGGTCATTTGCACTATTTTAGCAGCTCTTGGCGCGGGGACTAACGCTATTTTACTTTACTGGTGGGCGGCATCGAATCACTCGCAGTTCACACAAAGATCGCACTAGAATGTGAAAACTGATAAGTATGATTGGAGAACATTAATATTTAATTACATTGATTAAATATTACACTATTTCCATCGTTTATATTATAAAGTTATAATTTTAAATTATGTTCTTGCGACGTCTTTGAGGTGCATCATCGTATGTTTCACATTTTCACATTTGATTTAAATTAAAATATTCAGCTGAGAACTATGGAGAATTAAAAAGATTAAAATATGAATATTTTAATGAAAACCCTATTCTTAAGGAAATCGCACTTTTCAGCCTTAAGAGGGTTTTGCATTGGGATTTGTGCCATTATGTGATTATTGAGTTTTGAAAACTGATCAATTTTGGTCTGAGCCTGAGACTTAGGGTTTCATGTTCGTTTGCCTTGGGGAACGAGCCATCTCCAACGGAAAGCAATTCAGAGAGTGTGGAATACCACTTGATTTATTGCCACAGAGGTTTTCTTATCCAGAGAAAACTACAGAGCATCAGATATTGTATTTGTCAGAGATTCTTCAGAGGTTTTCATCCAGATACCATTTGTTCATCAAGGCGCCCATCTCAGAGATCCAAACTTTGCTTATTGGAGAAGTCCGTACCATATTCAATGCTGATCTGACAGGCCGTACATCTCTGTCAGGCCGTACCAGCAATAAAGGACGTGTCTTCTGTTTAATTCATACGCCTATCCTTAGCTCTCATTCATTCACCATCTGGAGGCGCTGGGAGTTGCTGGAGACTTGGGAATCTACAGACGGGAGAAAAGACCAAGCATTCATGATAGCCGTACAATTCTGTACCTTCAGCCGTACCAGGAAAAATCAGGTTCTCTTCATAAATAAAATTCATTCTTTACTTTGCATGTGTCAAAATCGCATTGTACTGTTTCCAGTGAATGAAATAAAAGAGGCGCATTCATCATAGCTTGTATTTACTACCCTATTGAGGATCTAATATTTTATTAGGAATTTATTTTAAATTTCTGTCAAAGTCGTACCATCATTAAATGCATTGAAAACACAAAAAAATTGCAAAAACTTCAAAACGTCAGAAAAACCTAAAAATATCAGTTAGATCATTGACAGAGGGAAACCAGGGGTTTCTACATAAATTCAACAATAGAACTCAAAGGCAGATAATAGGAGTTAAGCTAATACGAAACCCTTGTTTCCCTCTATTACGAATCGATGATTCTTTGTGTTTTTAGAAGTTTTGATGTTTTTTGAGGGTTTTTGAGCAATATAAGAAATTTGCGATTTTTGCAAGTAATTGAAAATAAATTCAATAAAAATCATTTAACTCTAAAAATGATGAAATATGGATGCCAGTACACTTTATTACTCTTCCAGAATGATTACAAAAATACCCAATTACATGCAATGTGAAAAGGCTATGATTTTATTAAAAACCTGATTTCTGTAGCAGCAATAAATGACCTCCAGATGATGGTACGGCTGCAATGATTAAGCCCTTTCTCCTCTGCCAGACGCCACACAAAAGTTCCCTTGATATTTGCGCCGCCCTTGATGAAGTCAGAAGAGAGAATATGAAGGCGTTTGCTCTGGAAGGAAAAAGACGTCCTTTCTTCAATAGTACGGCCAGGTACAGCAGTACGGCCCCTTGTAACAGCAGCAATAATAAATGGAGTACGGCCTTCTTGATTTTGTGTTTAGTCTCTGGAATAAGGTGCGCCTAGATTTGCAATGTGATCCCAGATGAAAACTATGCTGAAACTCTGTAAATGAATAAACTCTGAAGCTCTGTGATTCCTCCTGAATGAAGAAACCTCTGCTGCAATAAATCAAGTGTTATTTCACACCCTTTGAATTGCTTCCGATGGAGATGGCTCGTTCCCCAAGGAATTCGAACTTGAAACCCTAAAGTCTCTTGCTCAGATCAAAGTTGATCAATTCTCAAAATCAATAATCATCATAATGGCACAAAACCCAATGCAAAACCCTTTATCTCTTGAAAAGTGCGATTTCCACAAAGATAGGGTTTCATTAAAATATTTCGAACTTTTCCTTTTAATTATTCAATAGTCTCAGCTCAAATATTTTATAATAAATTAATTGCCAAATTGGCCCCTTTCCTGATGATGGGCGACCCCTCAATAAAATCACTTAAGTTATAATTTAATATTATAACTTTATATTATAATCATCAAATAATTAATATTTAATTAATATAATTAAATATTAATATCTCCCTCATTACTCATCCGATGACTGATCCGTCTGAAGCTGACGAACACTGAAGTGATTCTGAACGCTGCCAAAGCCATACTGCTAAAAATAGCAGGGGTCCCATGCTGCCTGCCAGGAACTGCTGAAAATAGCAACTTCTGCAAGAAGTCTCCGATTGAGCCCAAACGAAAGCCTACTGATCAAACTTCGCCAACTGAAGCTGAGCCAAGCTCCCAAAATGACCCTCTATCCAGTCCATTAGCCTACGAGGGTCGTATGATAGGCCAATCCTCGCGAGGATCGCGAGGGGACATGACGCTCCTGATTTATCCTAAAAATAATTGCAGGTTCCAACCAGACGGATCGCCCCAGATCATCACGGTCTAACATCTCGTCCAGGAACTGATCGATTGCCTTATCCTCTGGGACTTTGACACTGTCCAAGATGATAATTTGCCTGCTCAATTCTTTGTCACCATCCCTGATCGCTCGCTTGCATATTTGACCTCTTCAGTTGCCTTTCTGAAACTAGTTGTCATCATTGAGATGTGATCCAACCTAGATGCCACAGGATCTCCCTCGAGATTATCACGAACCAGCCCCTCAAACTCAACTTGTACTATATCAAGTTCAACATACGTGCCATCCTCAAGATGATAATTGCACGGGATCTTGTTGATGTGAGTTTTGTGACCAGCACCAAATAGCAGAATAAAGTATCCAACGGCTACTCCATTCTCTCTTGATCAAAGTATTCCGTATGCTAAGATTGAGAGAGAGATCATACGTTCAACTCCAAGGTTCCTTCAATGCAGTGGAGTACACTCAGTTGGCTCTTTGTGATATGTTGTTTTCACGAGGGGACTTCCACAATTATTCGACAGTCAACAACAATAGACAACAAATTAAAGGGGATTTTACGTGGTTCGAATGATTTGGCAGGTAAGTGCAAGTTTCCTAATACTAACCAGAAATATACTGAATTGAATGGTTGCAGGGATTAGAAAATTTATGTCCTATCTAAGAGCAGGACGTGGGGTCAACTTTAGCAGGCTTCAACCAGACTTTGCTTTGCCTCGCGTTGGACAGCCTCTACAAAGTCGATGCAATCTTCAAAGGGGTAACAAGAAATATTCAAATCACAATTTAGCATAAGGACACCATCACGACGACGCATGCCAAAACATGAATCATAACTGAAGTTAAGCTTAAAAAGTATTCCAGTCGACCACACAAGGCAAACTTACCATCAACAAGTTCGCTAGTGGTATGGGTTAAGCGAAGCTGCCTTGATCAAACACCACAATCCACAACTAACTATGCGCATGAAAATGAAAATTGCTCTACTTTAAGTCCTACTTGAAGTAGAAGGACGAAGAAACCTCGCTAGCTACTCACAACCAAAGACGAGATCATCATCAATGAAAACTCTTTTTATTGAGAGAGTGTTCACAACAATTTCTTACAAAGTTTTCAAAGGAAAAACTTTCCTTCTTCAAACTATGCTAACAAACTAATGCTAAGCTATCTCTCTGCTCTATCAGAATGTCTACTCTGTTTGTCTATCTATGATCTAATCTAATGAGGTACAAATGAGGGGGGATGCCCCTTTTATAGTTGGCCCAGTCCAATGGACGACTCAGATTCAATTACAATGAAGGGCTCAGATTGAGCCACATAAACCTTAACCCTAAAAACCGCCACCAAGAAGAGTGGGGTAATAAATGAGCAATTAATGTCCACCATCTTCTAGAAGATTCCTATCTGGAAACACGTTCCCACTGTTCTTCTTCTTGACTGCAAACTTGATGAATTTGATCGGCATTGCTCCAACTTCTAGGATTGAGATGGCAGGTACGTCCCCAATTCCAAGACTGCAATTTCTTTCTCCTGCTTGATGACGATTTTCCTCTGTCGTTCTTTAACTCTGAAGTGCTTGAGGAAGATTTTTAGCCCTTGGGCCCTCATCTTTTCCTGTCTTGGACTCGATCATTTCTTCCTTGCCACCTGCCTCCTTGGGTTGGGTGCATATTGGGTCTTTGAGGAGAAATTTCAACACTTAGCCATTTCTTCCAACATCTCCCTTCATGACCTGGGTGCAACTGAGACATCATGGAGGAACTTCAACATGGAACCCTATCCTCTTCCAAATGTTGTTCTGGAGTATTTTTTCCATCACCTCAAGTCATCATGCTTTGGTCCTGGCGTTCAACTTGCAAAAAAAATAAAAAGAAGAGCATCAAAACACCTCAAAATATAAATTCTCTTTACTTGATCTCCATACTTTGATTTCCAAGGTTGATCTCTGGATCCGGTAGAGTTCATCATTTTTTCTCTAGTTTCACTTCATCTTCAAATTCCTCGTGCCTTAGGCAAATTTCCCCTCCTTGAGGGCGCCTTTAGAAGGCTCTGCTCATTACCTGCCTTAGAATATTTTCACATCATCACTCATCTCCCATAGGGCCCATCTGGAGGCTTGAGCTTCCATTTTCATTCCTTAGAGAATTTCACCCATCTTATACTCCTTGGGCGTACTTTGGTTCTTGTGCATTTTGAAATTATCTTATCTTCACTCTAGCTTGGAAAAATTATTCCCCCATAAAAATTTCATCAAAAACATCTACTTGTCAGGCGCCATAGAAAAGTTGATCACAGAGACAGGCATTTTTCCTTAGGAAATTTTATTTCATCTAGGGAATTTCATCAACTAGGCGACCACTTAAAATCCCCACTTGACAATCTCAGGTAAGGTGTGGAGAGCTTCAAAATTATTCCCCTCAAAGAATATCCAAGACCCAGAAAAAGATTTCCCCTCAAAGAATATTTTTCATGTGTACACCTGCGAAGGGGTACATTTAATTTTTTTACACCCTTGAAAAATATTTATTTCTAATGTTTATCCATCCAACCTTGGGCGCATTTGCTAAGTGGGTTTTTCATTTCTCACGCCTTCGAAAATTTTTAAATCAACATCTTGGCACTTGGGCGCATTTCACCCCTTCTACATCCATTTTGTGACACTTATAAAATTTCTTATCAACTCATCCAAGCTAAGGCGCATTTAGCACCTCACCCCTTCATTTTCAACCACTTGGAAATTCTCAAACACCTCCATGTTGCAAGGGCGCATTTAGGGGTCCCTGCTTTCATTTTGCAACACTTAGATAAATTTCCTAGTCACATCCTTTCAAGGGCGCATTTGGGATGTTACACTTCCACTTTTGAATACTTAGCGACATTTTCCAACTTCTCCCTTCACTCTAGCGCATTTCAACCCCTATGTTTTCACTTTAATGACTTAGAAAGTTCTTGAGCTTCCTCTACTAGGTGGGCGCATTTAGGAGTGTCTTCTTTCATTTTGGTGCCTTAGGAAAATTTTAGCTTCAATTTCCTCTTGGGCGCATCTAGGGGGGAGAACCTTCTAGTTTTCCATACTTAGAAAAAAATTTCAAATTACCTCCATGAAGTCTTGGGCGCATTTACCACCTTGGACTTTCATTTCAATGCCTTAAAACATTTTCCTCTAGCTTCCAGTCTCTAGGCACATTTGGGTGTAGGAGCTTCCATTTTCCCATACTTAGAAATTTTCCCTCAACCTCAAGTTACTAGGGCGCATCCAAGGGTCCCTACTTTCATTTCTTTACACTTAGAAATTTTTTAAGTCAACTCCATCTTGATGAGGGCGCATTCCAAGGGTGGTACTTCCATTTTATGTAATGTCCCCTTCTCATTAGTAATCTGTTCTGACACTCATCCGCCTATTCCGGAAGCCTGTAGGCATGTATGAGGTAAAATTAGGGTTTCCAGTTCTGAGGTTCCTCGGCATTTTCTGAGAGTTTACTATTTATAGTAAATTCTATTTTAAGCAGTATGGAGTTTGTCAGCTTTCAGTACTTCATTTCCAGTTGGAGCATTTATTTGCAGTTCATGTTTGTCCTCTTAAGGCATTTTTATGTTGAATAAAGGCATCCGGTTATATTATGCAGTTGACCCCCTTGGCCTAGTTGAACAACTTTAAGTTGTGTTTAAAAAGGGGACTTTGAAGGGTGACGCCTTCATGAGGAGATTTAATAATTTTTGATAAAAAAACATTATGCCTTGGGAAAAGTGGACGCCACTTTAATAAAAGAGGTTTTTTAAATAAAGTGAAATTCCTTCTAAGCAATTTGGACGCCATCTTGAGAAGTTGATTGTTTTTTGGAATTTGAAAGGTCTCCTGTGTCTTTTGATTTGCTTCTCAGGAATTTGGAGAGTTTGTGAGCTCTTATTTAATGAAGGTTTTTGCTCCAGCATTTCATCCATTCATGTTATCATACTGTTATGCTGTCGGAATGACATTTGAACTCATGCTTCGAGGATGCTACCTCCTAGCCACTATCCAATTTCGTGTTTGAAATACAACACCTAGTTGGACTTTGCTGCTTCTCATCCAGACTAGCAGATTTGTGCTTATAGTTGAAGTTTTGATGAATTTTCCAGATTTTGAAGTTGCTGATGTTTCTACAGCTGAAAGTGAATTCTGTTAGCAGCTCTTGGAATAAAATTAATTTGATTCTGGGTACTTTTGCATTGCAATTGTCTGGCAAGGGCGCCCCTTTCCTCCAAGTTTTGGATTTTTATCAAAGAATACTTGGTTAGATGGAGGAATTTGCCTATTGAAGATGCCACGTGGGAAGGAGAACAGATTTTGTTGCATCCATCTTTTCAGTTGCTTGAGGACAAGCAATTTCGAGGAGGGCGGACTGTAATGTCCCCTTCTCATCAGTAATCTGTTTGACACTCATCCGCCTATTCCGGAAGCCTGTAGGCATGTATGAGGTAAAATTAGGGTTTCCAGTTCTGAGGTTCCTCGGCATTTTCTAAGAGTTTACTATTTATAGTAAATTCTATTTTAAGCAGTATGGAGTTTGTCAGCTTTCAGTACTTCATTTCCAGTTGGAGCATTTATTTGCAGTTCATGTTTGTCCTCTTAAGGCATTTTTATGTTGAATAAAGGCATCCAGGTTATATTATGCAGTTGACCCCCTTGGCCTAGTTGAACAACTTTAAGTTGTGTTTAAAAAGGGGACTTTGAAGGGTGACGCCTTCATGAGGAGATTTAATAATTTTTGATAAAAAACATTATGCCTTGGGAAAAGTGGACGCCACTTTAATAAAAGAGGTTTTTTTTAATTAAGTGAAATTCCTTCTAAGCAATTTGGACGCCATCTTGAGAAGTTGATTGTTTTTTGGAATTTGAAAGGTCTCCTGTGTCTTTTGATTTGCTTCTCGGGAATTTGGAGAGTTTGTGAGCTCTTATTTAATGAAGGTTTTTGCTCCAGCATTTCATCCATTCATGTTATCATACTGTTATGCTGTCAGAATGACATTTGAACTCATGCTTCGAGGATGCTACCTCCTAGCCACTATCCAATTTCGTGTTTGAAATACAACACTTAGTTGGACTTTGCTGCTTCTCATCCAGACTAGCAGATTTGTGCTTATAGTTGAAGTTTTGATGAATTTTCCAGATTTTGAAGTTGCTGATGTTTCTACAGCTGAAAGTGAATTCTGTTAGAAGCTCTTGGAATAAAATTAATTTGATTTTGGGTACTTTTGCATTGCAATTGTCTGGCAAAGGCGCCCCTTTCCTCCAAGTTTTGGATTTTTATTTGAAGTCTACAATTTTTAAAGCTAAAATCGCCCCTTCTCAAGGCCGTACATTTCAGTTTGCATTGGGAATTGTGTCAAAAAATAAAGGACGAGATTTGTTGCTATTTCTTCCTCCTAGCTTGGTCGCCTACCTTCCAGAAGTCCATTGCATTCAGTTTCAGTCGATTTGGAGGTGAAATGAGTGAGTTATGAATATTTTATTGATTTCCAGTTTGCTGATATGAATTTCCAGAACTCAGGATTTTACATTAGATTTATAAGCTTTCTGTTTTAATCATATTTCTTTCATTGGAAAGCAAAGAACATTATTGGAATTCATTCTTATCTTCTTATCTCATTTCTCTATCATTGTAATTCATGTTTTTGCAGTATTTTGAATTGTAAGGTTTTGATTAGTAGTACTAATCTAACCCATTATTATTGCTGCAACTACTTGATTAAATTCTAATTAATTACCCCTGGACGGTTTACCGCCAGTGCGGAGAAAGAATTTGTTATATCATTGTACCCACTTTCAAGTGGTGAATCCCCACAATTTTGTGGATGCCCGCCGCAGCGGACGAATTGTTTTAATTGTAATCTTTTCCCCCCACTGTTTGGTGGTAGTGTGGAAATGCTCTTCATGGCTGGTTATCCGCCTAATAATTTCTAGTTTCAATACAACACTCCGTCATATGTTAGCACCTCGCCCGCAATGGGATCTTGAGTGCACATTCTTGACGTCGAGTAGTTCTTTCCAGTTTGGTTTTTCAGTTTGATGCTAACGCTAATCCAGTTAACTATTGCTGGTTATGTTGTGTAATTCCTTCGAAAAAATTGGTCAGCATATTTCAGTGGTATCAGAGCAGAAGACCCTGCCATCCTGTGGCAAATTGCAGTTGATTATCTGATGAGTGAAAGAGACACTAGGCCATACACCAGAAGTCAGGCTAGAAATCAGCATCAGTTTCCGCCCGTTCCAGAGGCAGAGACTTTCTCAGGAGTCCTAAGAGATCTTGGTAAAACAGTGGAAGGTTCAGATAAATCAGTGGAAGTAGTTGAACAGACAGTTGTAATAATGTCAGACACTGTAAGGAGAGATGATGAAGAGAGGGACAAAGTTGAGAAGAAGTTTGATGGGATGATAGACATGATGTCCCGATTATTGTCCAAGTTGGACCAGCAAGCAGCTCAGAATATCATTCAGCCCCAAAATAACTCAACTGGAGAAAGCAGTGGAGTTAATGGGAATAACAATAGTGGCAGTCCTGAGGTGAATACAAGAGACAGAATTGTGGGTCAGCATGCTGCAATTCCTAGTGGGTCATCCTCTAGACCCCTTTTTCCCGTCTTCACACCAAGGGAAGAGCAACAACCGGTTGAAGCTGCACCAAACTTTGCTGATGATGCACGTCAAGCTTACATGGAGTACGTTTCTTTACCTCTTGATTTGAGAGGTACTTGGACCTTTGACCAATTCATGAATCAAAGGAGTCGAAGAAATGGAGGAAGGACTGAACAACGTCCTATGGCACCTAGAAATGATTTCTACCAAGCATTGGGAAAGATTACTATGGAACATTTTGATGGTAGTAATAAGTGTACAGCCAGATCATGGGTACAGAAGTTAGATAACTACCTCTCTCTCAGACCCATGCCGGAAGAAGATGCTATCAAATTTGCTACTTTGCATTTAGATGGGATAGCTCATGAATGGTGGACTCATGGTTTGGTCACTCTTGGCCATAACCTCGTTCGCACATATGGAGAGTTTACCAATAAGTTGATTGAAAGATTTGATACCAAAGATCCAGAATTGAGATTTAGAGAATTGGCACAATTGAAACAGCAAGGATCTTTAGAAAACTATGTGGCTGATTTTCAGAGGTTGTCAGTAATGGTGCCTAACATTACTGAAAGAAGACTTGTGGTTCTTTTTGCTGAAGGTTTAATGGAGCCTTTGAAGGGTTGGTTCAAAGCATTTGATCCACCAACGTTAGATGAAGCTATCAAGAAAGCTAGGAGCATGGAGTTAGCAACCCCAAGGCCTAAGTTTCACTCAAAACCATTCAGCCATAAGAAAGATAAAAAACATTCTTCAAATCTGCCCAAGAAGTTTCCACCAAGATTGTCAGAAGAGCTCAAAGAACAGCTTAGAAAAGATGGAGTTTGCTACACTTGCCATGAGCCTTGGGTTAAGGGTCACCGTTGCTATGGAAGAGGCAAAGCAAATCGAATGGAGGGCTATTCTGATTATGGATTAGAATCTGATTCGTTTGATCAGCAATACGAATCAGCAGGTAGTGAAGGTGAAGAAGATCCAGAAGAGAAGTCCGATGAGGTGGGAGATGGTAGTGCTTTTGCACAACTATCAAGCTTTCAAAAAAATGAGTCCTTTCGGGTTCATGGAGTTGTGAATTCACAGAGGATTGTTGCCCTAATTGACACTGGAGCAACTCATAATTTTATTGATGAAGGATTAGTTGCTAAGAAGGGATTGAAGACTGAGGAATTTGATGGTTTCAAGGTAATGGTTGCAGATGGTTTTACTATGTCTTGCACGAGAAAGATTCCTAATCTCTCTATGCAGTTAGGAAATTATGAGATTAAAGATGATTTTTATGTGGTGGGAATTGGAGACACTGATGTTGTGCTAGGCATACAATGGCTGCGATCTCTTGGTGAGATCACATTGAATTTGCAAACTATGGAGCTTAAATTTCAGTCTAATGGAAGGAAGGTTGTTCTAAGAGGGATGTCAAATGGAGGCCCTCGAATTGTGTCTTTGAAGAGGATGGAAAGGCTGATCCGTCACGATCAGGTTGAATGGGCTACTGAATGTTTGGTTCTACCAGCTGATCCAGTGGAGGAGAAAAGGCAATATCACCCTGATATTCAAGCCTTACTTTCAAAGAAGAGCAAAGTCTTTGGAAGCCTACCTCCTGGAAGACCTCCTGAAAGAGGTTTTGAGCATATAATTGAGTTAGAAGAAGGAGCAAAGCCTGTCATGACTACACCTTACCGTTATCCAAAGAAGCAGAAAGATGAGATTGAAAAAGCTATCAAGGAGCTTTTGGAAAGTGGTTTCATTAGACCAAGCAAGAGTCCTTTTGCTTCTGCAGTGGTGCTGGTCAAAAAGAAAGATGGCACAATGCGTATGTGTGTTGACTACCGCGCATTGAATCAAAAGACCATCAAGAATAGATATCCATCCCTAGGATTGATGAGCTTATTGATGAGCTCCATGGGGCCATGTTCTTCTCGAAGATTGATCTTCGTTCAGGCTATCACCAAATCAGAATGAGGGAGGCGGATATAGAGAAGACAGCGTTTAGATGCCATTTTGGGCATTTTGAATTTCTTTTGGTTTGACAAATGCTCCAACTACATTTCAATCTTGTATGAACAAGATTTTTAGACAACAGTTGAGGAAGTTTGTGCTCGTCTTCTTCGACGACATTCTCATATTCAGTAAGTCATGGGAAGAGCACCTTAAGCATTTGGAAGAAGTGCTTAGTATTTTAGAGGCGGAATGTTTGTTCGCCAAAGAATCAAAGTGTGAGTTCGGGTTGACAGAACTCTTATATCTTGGCCATATTATCAGTTCAAAGGGTGTGAAAGTGGATCCAGAAAAGATAAGGGCCATTCTTGATTGGCCAACTCCAAAGAATATTTCTCATTTGAGAGGATTTTTAGGGTTATGTGGATTTTATAGAAGATTTGTGAAAGGATATTCTCATCAAGCAGCACCTCTCACAGATCTTACAAAGAAAGGAGCTTTCCTTTGGACTAAGAAGGCACAAGAAGTTTTTGATAAGTTTAAGCAAATCATGAGTACGTGTCCTGTGTTGGCACTTCCGGATTTTACAAAACCTTTTGAATTACAGTGTGATGCTTCAGGTGAAGGTGTTGGAGCTGTTCTAATGCAAGACAAACATCCTATTGTCTTCGAGAGCCGAAAGTTGAGAGGGGCAGAAAAAACTTACTCTATTTATGACAAAGAGATGCTTGCCATCATGCATGCTTTGTCTAAATTCCGTCAATATTTGGTGGGAAGTAAATTTGTTGTTAAGACTGACCATGTTGATGTATGATAGCTTAGGTCGATATAAACAATGATTGCTGTAAGCATCATCACGAGAAAACTTATGAGATTAACAACACATGCAGGACCCTTGCTTTAAAAAGACAAATCAACAATGCTCATATAAACAAAGGAGAGTCCATTAATGCATATTTCATGAGGATTACTGAACTAAGAGATCAACTATCCACAATTGGATATCAGATTGATAGCAAAGAATTAACCCTAATTGCACTAGGTGGCCTACCAAACTCATGGGAGTCTTTTGTTCAAGGAATAAGTGCAAGATCCAAACTCCCTAAGTTTGACAGGCTTAGAACTGACTGCCTTCAAGAAGAAACAAGGCTCTCCTCAAAAGAAAACAAACAGAAAAACTTAGATGAGGATATTCATGCACTGAACACAACGTCTAATAAAAGGAATAAGAAAAACACCTACAAGAAAGGATCTTTTAAAAGAAAGAGAAATCCCAATGGAAAGGGATCCTCTAAGAAGAAAGACATTTCTCAAGTCCAGTGCTTTAGGTGTGATCAATATGGACACTATGCAATGAAATGCCCTGACAGAACAAAGCAACAAGCATCCTTTGCTAAAGTAGGAAAGTCAAATTCAGATCATGAATCTGAGAACTTTGTGTTCTATTCAGCATTATCTAGTCAAGTATCTAACAATTTCAACAACTGGGTAATTGATAGTGGTTCTTCGAGGCACATCATAGGGTTTAGAGAACACCTTGACACTATGTCTGAAGAGTCTGATGAAGATGTTACAATTGGGGATGACTCTACACATCAAGTAAAAGGGGTTGGAACTTGCTCCGTTACATTGAAATCTGGTCTCTCCCTTCAACTTTCTAGAGTCTTATTTGTACCTGGTATAAAGAGGAATCTCATATCCATCTCCGCACTTGAAGACAATGGTTATAGAGTTACCTTCATGGATGGGAAAGTTCTAGCATGGCCTAAAAACTCAACAATCAAGAAAGCCCAAATCATAGGTGTAAGACAAGGGTACCTTTACAAACTTTGCACTGAAGTCAATCAAGCCCTTACCCTTAACACCTTTGATTCAAATGAAATCTGGCATATAAGATTAGGACACCTTCATTTCCGTGCCCTACCTTCTATGGAAAAACTTGTTACAGGATTACCTAAGTTAAAATCATCTCATGAAGGAAATTGTAAAGGTTGTGCCTTAGGAAAGAATTCAAAGGGATCCTTTCCCACTAGTTTGAGCAAAACTCTTAATGTGTTAGAACTGGTTCATTCTGACTTATGTGGACCTATGTCTATACCTTCTAAATCAGGATTTCTTTACTATGTCATATTCATAGATGACTTCTCTAGGAAAACCTGGATCTATTTCCTTAAGTGTAAAGAGTCATTAGAAATCCTCAAAAGGTTCAAGGAGTTCAAAGCACTTACAGAAAACTTCTCCGGGAAGAAAATAAAAACCTTAAGGACAGACAATGGGAAAGAATACACCTCTGAAGCTTTTAAGGAATTCTGCATGAGTGCTGGAATTAAGAGGGAGTTCACAGTGGCTTACAACCCTCAACAAAATGGGGTTGCTGAAAGGAAAAATAGAACCATTGTAGAAGCTGCCAAAGCAATGTTGCTTGATCAAAACATGGAAACCTCCTTCTGGGCTGAAGCCTCTAGGACTGCTGTCTACATCCAAAATAGATGTCCCCATTCTCATCTTGACAACAAAACTCCTGAAGAAGCCTTCACTGGCATAAAACCTGACATTAGTCACTTTAGGATTTTTGGTTGTCCTATCTATATTCATGTGCCCAAGGAGAAGAGATTCAAACTTGAACCTTCCGGAAAGCAAGGGATATTTATGGGATATAGTGAAACCTCCAAAGCCTTCAGAATATTCATACCCGGTCAAGATCAAATTGAATTGAGCAGAGATGTCATCTTTGAAGAAGACATTGCAGTTAAGAGGGCAAGAAGTTCTAGTGAGACTGAATCTTTTTCCCCTAGTGTATCTGAAATGGAACCTGCTCCTGAGATTCAGAGGGAGCATACAGAAGAAATGTCACCTGAACTTCCTTCCACTTCAAATGTGAATACAGATATCAATGGCAGAAAGAGACCACTTTGGGCCAAGAAGATGATCAAAGAAGCAGAGAATCATGCAGCACCCAAAGGAACGTTCAGGGAGAGAAAAAGACCCAAACGCTTCTCTTGCTATGTTGCTCTCATGAATGATATCTTAAACTCCGAACCTGTCAGTGTTTCAGAAGCCTTCAGACATCAAGCTTGGAAAGATGCAATGACGGAGGAATATCAGTCTATTCTGAAGAATGATGTATGGGATGTTGTGCCTAGACCAAAGGGGAAATCTGTTGTCTCTTCCAAATGGCTCTTCAAAATCAAGCATGCTGCTGATGGCAGTATAGAAAAACATAAAGCACGTTTTGTGGCAAGAGGTTTTTCTCAAAAGGAAGGTATTGATTACGAAGAAACATTTGCACCTGTTGCCCGTTACACATCAGTAAGAGCAGTGTTAGCCATTGCAGCAGCTAAAGGCTGGAAGATCCATCAAATGGATGTGAAGACTGCCTTCCTGAATGGAAACATTGAAGAGGAAGTCTATCTGGAACAGCCTGAAGGTTTTGTGATACATATACCTGACTCACATGTATGCAGACTGAAGAAAGCTCTTTATGGACTTAAACAGGCTCCCAGGGTCTGGTATGAAAGAATTGACAGCTATCTCTTGGGATTAGGATTTTCCAAAAATGAGGCCGACTCCAATCTCTACTTCAAGGTAATCAAAGGTGATATACTAATAATTATTTTATATGTTGATGACCTGCTGATAACAGGAGAAGATCACCTTATTGCTCAAGGGAAGCAAGATCTAATTTCTGAATTTGACATGAAAGACTTGGGCATTCTACACTACTTTCTAGGTTTAGAAGTATGGCAGAAATCAGAGGGCATTATTCTAAACCAAGGGAAGTATACTATTGACATTCTGAAAAGATTTGGAATGTTGGATTGTAGACCGATGTCTACACCTATGGAAACCAACCTTCACAAATTGAAAGAAGCAGCAGTAGAATCCAAGTGTGCAGATCCAACCCTTTACAGACAGATGATTGGATCCTTGATGCATCTGGTTAACACCAGACCTAATATTTGCTATGCAGTGAATGTTCTCAGCCAATTCATGTGTGAGCCAAAGGAAATTCACTTAATGGCTGTGAAACATATTTTGAGATACCTTCAAGGCACTATTGGATATGGTCTTCTTTACAAGAATGATCAACTAAATCTTCATGGGTACTCTGATTCAGATTGGGCTGGAAGTATAACCGATCGAAAAAGCACATTAGGATGTTGCTTCAGTTTAGGATCTGCCATGATCTCTTGGATTTGCAGAAAACAATCTTCAGTTGCACAGAGCTCAACAGAAGCTGAATACATTGCAGCCTCTATGGGTGCAAGAGAAGCAGTTTGGCTCCGTAAATTGCTTGTGGGACTCTTCGGTGAACCCTTGAATCCTACAATCATTCATTGTGATAATCAGAGTTGCATCAAACTCTCTGTAAATCTGTTTTTCATGATAGATCGAAGCACATTGAGATCCCCTATCATTATGTAAGAGATATGGTGGAAAGAAAAGTAATTCAGTTGAAGTATATTAGTACAAATGATCAAACTGCAGACATTCTCACCAAGCCTCTCTCACGAATCAAGGTAGAGCACTTCAGGAAGAAACTTGGTATGGTTGAAATGTAATTTGTTATTTATGTTTGAAATTCAAATTGTTGTACTAATATATAAAGATGTTTAATGTGTAAACTCTTTTGTCATGTGTGTGACTCCATGACCTTACGGGCCTACTCCCCCTGTGTACATTATTGAAAGGTGATGATCTTTCTAATAATGAACACTTGTATTTGACATTGTAAAGTGACGACTCTACAATGATAAACTATCATGATAGATATCATGTGACTTGATATCTATGGATATGTCATGATAGTATCTCTTGGACACTTTGGTTGATATCATGGGACTTGATATCATTGTGATCCTTAAGAGATAAACATGGTGGATATTTATATCCGTGGATATGCCATGAATTATGGTAGACATCATGTGACTTGATGTTAGTGCACATACCATAATAAAGATGTGTTATGAAGAATGTCATGTGTCTTGACAACCTTGAGAAAACATATCTTCAATATCACGTGTAAAGGTGATATCTTCACTTATTTGATTTGAAATATCTTCCCTAAGCTAAGAGGGAGTGTTGATGTATGATAGCTTAGGTCTGATATAAACAATGATTGCTGTAAGCATCATCACTGTTTATATTAGATCTATCGCTCTTAATATTTCTGAAATCAGTAAATCGAATTCAAATAAGTTAATGATCAAAATACGTTTTGAATAAAGCTCTGTATTCTTAATCGCCACTTTGTGAAGGCACGTATTTGTTAAAAACTCGAATGATGTTCTGGAACCCGCGCGCTGAATGGAAACACGTCCCTTGAGCGGACGTGTCTCCAAGTGTGGAGACACGTCCTCTCAAGAGGCGTGTCCCTTTGAGTATGACACCCGCGCACTCAAGGAAACACGTCCCTTGAGTGGACGTGTCTCCAAGTGTGGAGACACGTCCTCTCAAGAGACGTGTCTCTTAGAGGCGGGTCTCCCTTATACATATACTGAGTCCATTCGTAATTTGCAGATCATCGAAATCCATTAATGTTCTGCATCCAGTGCATTCGGCAGTAAGAGAAGTAATCAGAAAATTTATATTTGTCTCAGAAGTCATCACTTAGAATTTCTGTCATTTCTTAGTATTAGGATCCCATCCTGTTGCAGATTTGTTTACATTCTGACCACAATAGTCTTAAACATTTTATCGTAAAGGATTTGAATGAAAGGCAACGGAAGTGGGTAAGTAGCTCAAGCATGACTTTGACATTGAATATGTCAAAGGGAAAAATAACGTAGTGGCTAATGCTCTTTCAAGAAGGCCTCATTTGCAGTCACTTTGTGAGTTATCAGCAGATTGGAAGGAGTTAATTGCTGCTGATTATGTTAAAAATCAGTTTGCAACCAGCTTGCTAGAAGGTCATTTGGTTGATGAAAGGTATAAGTTGGTTGATGGTATAATTTACTATAAAGATAGAATCTTTTTAGCGCAAGAATCTAAGCTTAAAAAGAAGATTCTACAATCTTTTCATGATGTTCCCCTTGCTGGTCATCAAAGGATTTTCAAGACTTATAAGCAGATTCGTGAAAGATTCACTTGGAAAGGGTTGAAAGAAGAAGTCTTGAACTACATTAGAGAATGTCCGATTTGTCAAAGAAATAAAAATGAACACTCTTATCTAGCTGGTCTGCTACAGCCCTTGCCCATTCTGAATCAGAAATGGGAAAGTATTGCCATGGATTTCATCACGGGGTTGCCCAAGGTGCAGGGACGTGATTGTATTTTTGTTGTGGTTGATAGACTAACGAAATTTGCTCATTTCTTTGCTGTCACCACTTCATTTACAGCAACTCAAGTGGCTGAGTTGTTTTTCAGAGAGGTCTTCCGTTTGCATGGATTGCCTAAAACTATTGTCAGTGATGGGGACAGTAAGTTCCTAAGTGTTTTTTGGCAAGAGATCTTTAGATTGAGTGGGACAGTGCTTACTCCAAGCACTAGTTATCACCCACAAACAGATGGGCAATCGGAAATTGTGAACAAATGGTTAGAGGGCTACCTAAGAAACTATGTTTCAGGACAGCAAAGAGCTTGGATTAAATGGCTTCATTTAGGAGAGTATTGTTATAACTCTTTTTATCACATGTCAATTAAGATGTCACCTTTCATGGCTCTTTATGGTTATGAAGCTACTAATTTTGTTGATTTAGTGTTTGGTGATAGTAGAGCTCCACAAGCACATGATATGTTACAACAGAGCTAAGACATCTTGAAATCTCTCAAGGAAAATCTGCAACAAACTCAAAATCAGCAGAAGTTATACGCTGATCAACAGCGTGTTGAGAGGTCTTTTGAAGTTGGGGACATGGTCTACTTGAGGCTTCAGCCATATAGACAATCTTCTCTCAAGAAAAGTGGTGCAGAAAAGTTGAAGCCACGTTTTTATGGTCCTTTCAAAATCACCAAGAGAATTGGTGAAGTTGCTTATGAGTTGGAGCTTCCAGTTGAAAGCAAAGTACATAATGTCTTTCATGTGTCACGCCTCAAGAAGGCAATTGGACACAACGTGGTGGCTACTTCAGAATTACCTCCATTGGATGAGGAAGGTTAGTTGGTGTTGATTCCTGAAGAAATTATTGATACTAGAGAGCGTTCTTTGAGGAGAAGGACAATCAAAGAATACTTGGTTAGATGGAGGAATTTGCCTATTGAAGATGCCACGTGGGAAGGAGAACGAATTTTGTTGCATCCATCTTTTCAGTTGCTTGAGGACAAGCAATTTCGAGGAGGGTGGACTGTAATGTCCCCTTCTCATCAATAATCTGTTCTAACACTCATCCGCCTATTCTGGAAGCCTGTAGGCATGTATGAGGTAAAATTAGGGTTTCCAGTTCTGAGGTTCCTCGGCATTTTCTGAGAGTTTACTATTTATAGTAAATTCTATTTTAAGCAGTATGGAGTTTGTCAGCTTTCAGTACTTCATTTCCAGTTGGAGCATTTATTTGCAGTTCATGTTTGTCCTCTTAAGGCATTTTTATGTTGAATAAAGGCATCCAGGTTATATTATGCAGTTGACCCCCTTGGCCTAGTTGAACAACTTTAAGTTGTGTTTAAAAAGGGGACTTTGAAGGGTGACGCCTTCATGTGGAGATTTAATAATTTTTGATAAAAAAACATTATGCCTTGGGAAAAGTGGACGCCACTTTAATAAAAGAGGTTTTTTAAATAAAGTGAAATTCCTTCTAAGCAATTTGGACGCCATCTTGAGAAGTTGATTGTTTGTTGGAATTTGAAAGGTCTCCTGTGTCTTTTGATTTGCTTCTCAGGAATTTGGAGAGTTTGTGAGCTCTTATTTAATGAAGGTTTTTGCTCCAGCATCTCATCCATTCATGTTATCATACTGTTATGCTGTTGGAATGACATTTGAACTCATGCTTCGAGGATGCTACCTCCTAGCCACTATCCAATTTCGTGTTTGAAATACAACACCTAGTTGGACTTTGCTGCTTCTCATCCAGACTAGCAGATTTGTGCTTATAGTTGAAGTTTTGATGAATTTTCCAGATTTTGAAGTTGCTGATGTTTCTACAGCTGAAAGTGAATTCTGTTAGCAGCTCTTGGAATAAAATTAATTTGATTCTAGGTACTTTTGCATTGCAATTGTCTGGCAAGGGCGCCCCTTTCCTCCAAGTTTTGGATTTTTATTTGAAGTCTACAATTTTTAAAGCTAAAATCGCCCCTTCTCAAGGCCGTACATTTCAGTTTGCATTGGGAATTGTGTCAGAAAATAAAGGACGAGATTTGTTGCTGTTTCTTCCTCCTAGCTTGGTCGCCTACCTTCCAGAAGTCCATTGCATTCAGTTTCAGTCAATTTGGAGGTGAAATGAGTGAGTTATGAATATTTTATTGATTTCCAGTTTGCTGATATGAATTTCCAGAACTCAGGATTTTACATCAGATCTATAAGCTTTCTGTTTTAATCATATTTCTTTCATTGGAAAGCAAAGAACATTATTGGAATTCATTCTTATCTTCTTATCTCATTTCTCTATCATTGTAATTCATGTTTTTGCAGTCTTTTGAATTGTAAGGTTTTGATTAGTAGTACTAATCTAACCCATTATTATTGCTGCAACTACTTGATTAAATTCTAATTAATTACCCCTGGACGGTTTACCACCAGTGCGGAGAAAGAATTTGTTATATCATTGTACCCACTTTCAAGTGGTGAATCCCCACAATTTTGTGGATGCCCGCCGCAGCGGACGAATTGTTTTAATTGTAATCTTTTCCCCCCACCGTTTGGTGGTAGTGTGGAAATGCTCTTCATGGCTGGTTATCCGCCTAATAATTTCTAGTTTCAATTCAACACTCCGTCATATGTTAGCACCTCGCCTGCAATGGGATCTTGAGTGCACATTCTTGACGTCGAGTAGTTATTTCGGTTGGTTTTCGGTTTGATGCTAGCGCTAATCCGGTTAAACTGATACCTTTGGATTTATGTTGTGTAATTCCTTGAAAAAATTGGATTTATATTTCATTTTACATGCCTTAAACAAATTTCATGCCACCTTGATTCTCCTAGGGCGCATTTGAAGGGGTATACTTCCAGTTTTACATGCCTTGAAATTTTTTATCAAACCAACATCTCATTCAAGGAGGGCGCATTTTAGGGGTCCTGCTAACATTTCCATGCCTTAGAAATTTTTTCTTCAAGTCCTTTCCACAAGCTAGGCGCATTGTGAGGGTGGTGAGGCAAGTTTGATTGCCTTAGAAAATTTCTTGCTAACACCTCCAAGAAGGGCGCATTTACAAGGTGATGCTTCTAGTTTATGCCTTAGAGAAATTTTCTTCACCTCTCCACTTTGTCTTGGGTGCAAATGAGAAGGTCTTCTTCCATTTTTTAACACTTAGAAGATTTCGAAGCTACCTCCTTGCCAAGGGTGCATTCAAGGGGTCAAGCCTCTAGTTTTCAACACTTAGAAGAATTTCCAAGCATTCCTCCTTAAGATGGGCGCATTTTGGGGGTGGAGGGGGAATTTTCCTTGCCTTAGAATTTTTTTATCAAGCCAGCCTCTCATCTTGGGCGCATTTGCAGGGGTGAGGATGAATTTTCTATGACTTAGAATGTTTTCTCACCACCTCCTCAATCTGGGCGCATTTCATAGGGGTGTCAGGAAGTTCTGGACGCCTTAGAGATTTTTCTTCAGCCTTCTCCAAGTTGGGCGCATATGAGTCTTCGCTTCCAGTTTCAAACTTAGAAATTTCTCAGGCATTCATACCTTGCTTGCCCTGCTTACTATTTTTAGCAAGTTCTGGAGCTCCTATGATTTCCATGGAATTTTAGCATTTTCAAGACCTGATTTCTACTCAACTTGACCTTCGTGATGTAATTGTCGTGTTCACGCCTGTCATCTGTGTTGACCTGCTATTTATAGCCTATTTCTGAAGGAGACTTGCTATTTATAGTAACTGCTTGATTTTAGAACTTCTGCAACTCTGTTTGACGTGAAATTTGCTCCATGAGGTCCTCGTGGGTTAACTGGCTTATTCACACCAGTGCCTTGTGCTGACTTGCTATTTATAGCCTTGTTTCTGGAGTGACTTACTATAAATAGTAAGTGCTCAAATTGCCTTCAAACTTTACCAGTGGACTCCTTGAAAGATACTGATTGCAAAGGGATACATTATTTTTCGAAGATTCTGGCGTTTGACCCTTCATTTTGGGTCTCGAAGCTGGAAACCCTAATCTGGCTTGCATGTCACTCAAATGATCTCCGTTTGACCCTATTTCTGTTGCATGACGCTCTATTCGTGATGTTGAAGTGCTGGGGAGCTGCCAGAGTGGTCCTGCTAAAAATAGTAAGTGTCTGAAAAAGTGACCAATCAGCTGTCGGATGAATTTGCATGTCACCTAGCCCAAGAGATCTCACAAAACCTAGAAAAACCCAACAAACTGGTCTACATGCGAGCACTGGCTAAAAATAGTAAGTTCCTGAAAAGTGATCAACTTTGCTTGTATGTTACCTCCTTGCGTAGCTCTTGAAAAACCCATAAAGAATATCCAAACATGCATCGAAAAGTCCTACATGCAAACCCCAAAAATAGCCTCCGAAGCCAAAATTGCTGAAAGTTAGTATCTCAGTTTGCATGTTATAGCATTG
>VDFB02171759.1:0-41981 GCA_007258455.2 Sequoia sempervirens
TTGCAAATAGTTGGAGAACTACAGGAGATATACACAATAGTTGGGAAAGGTAGGCATCATTCATGATAAGCTCATGGTTATCCTTTGTATTACAAATAATTTAATTAAAAAGACATAGCCTTTTTATATATTTTTGTGATCAATGGTGATACTTACAAGGAATTGATTATTTTCAGTATGATATCTAAGGCTGACCAGAATGATAAGTGGGCTAGTTATGGAGGCCCTGGTGGATGGAATGGTAAATAAAATACTCAGTGATATTACAATAATGTTAAATTATAATGTAACAGTCAAGCTCTATTTTGATGTTACTCACTCCTAGATTGATGAATCAGATCCTGACATGTTAGAGGTTGGGAATGGAAAGATGACCACAGAGGAATACTGATCTCATTTTAGCATATGGGCTTTAATGAAGGTGACTAGAATGCAAAAGTGCATATAGTTTTATATTGAATTTGATTTGCATGTTTTATTTTTATGCTCATTTCAATTGTATTCCTATTTGCAGGCACCCTTGCTTATTGGTTGTGATATGAGATCTATGAGTGCTGATACTTTGGAAATTCTAAGCAATGAGGAAGTCATTAATGTCAACCAAGGCGAATAATATGACTACTTTAAAATGAAAATTTCTGAACAAGTTTTAACTATTTTTGTCTTGAATTTTTTTTTTATCTTTCGATAGATTCATTAGGTAAACAAGGAAAGAAAATGAGAAAGGAAGGCGACCTTGAGGTATTTAAAACATTTGTAATGAATTTGATAAAAATTACATCTAATTTATATCTTATTTTTATTAAATTAAAATAATTATTTTTTATTTGATTATACATATATAGGTTTGGGCTGGGCCATTGTCAAAAGCAAGAGTTGTTATCATTTTATGGAATAGAAGTTCCAAAAAAGCTTCTATTACTGCCAAATGGGAAGATATTGGTCTTCCTAGTGGAAGTATTGTTGAGGCTAGAGACTTGTGGGATGTAAGAACATTTTCATTTTCTCTATGTTGTTTTGTTTATAAGTAGTCAAACATTATGGTAGAATTCTTATTATCATAACTAGGATATATACCAGTAAATATTCAATATGTTTAGAGTTCAGATTAAATTTCTTTTGTGTTAGGTTTTAAATTATAACTTTGTTTTTTTTGTTGTTTCAGCATTCAAATCTTTCAGGAAGTTTTCAAGGCAAAATAACATCAAATGTTGATTCACATGCTTGTAAAATGTATATTTTAACACCTTCCTCTAGATAAGTTTTTCAATCAAACATCTTGGAGTATTAATTAAATAAATAAAGAACAATTGTGAGGATTATTATATTGATTTCAGTGATCTGATTGTCCTTCAATATGATTGAGCAACATGTTATTTTATATTTTGTAATATGATAAGACTAAAAAAATTGTTTAATGGTGATGATAATTAGATCTCTAATAAAAATTTAAGTGATATTGAGAGAAACTTGTACGTGAATTTATATTGATCTATTTTATAATACCGTATTTATATTGAAATATTTTAAAATAACTTCTAGTTAAGTTAAGAAGATTATTATAATAATAGCATACAAGTATGTTTTAATTTTTTTAATTAGGAGGGCATATTAAAGTGTAGAAGTTTTTAACAGAAATTTTGAAATTGAATTTGTTGAGGTTAATCTAGTTTGTTAATCTAAATAGACATAAATTTTACTTATATCGGGTAAATGTGGTTTTTCAAAAATGGACCAATGTAATACACAAAAATAATATGAAAAAAGCATGTTAAAAAAAAGGCTAATTTATTTCTATAGAATTCATAGTACACTACTTGACATTGATGCACAACCCACATGCACGTGTGATGTTGGAAAGCATGATGACGTACAATATGAAATAGGTGAGGAAATGTAATACTAAACTTAATTCTGTGAATGGAAAATGTTTCTATGAGGAATAGTTCTATAATGTTCCAAAGGAGATGGAAGAAGTTGTGTCTAGCCTCGACATTTAATGATTGTCTAGGAAAGGAGTCTTCTACTTAGTAATGGTACAAGATTCACTTTCCTATTTTGATAAAGTTATGATACCCCCAACACATACATTGGTTAATCCAACTCTCACTTGTCAAAAAGAGTTGGCAATACCTACTTAACCACTCATTCAAACTAGGTCCCTATAAGAAATAATGAACATTAACATGAAAATAAATCTTGATTAGTAACTCCATGATAATATTTGCAACCATCCATCAATTAGGAAAAGGAAGGGGAATAATCTACTTCAATTATGCATAAACAATGTACTCAAATTTATATTATCATCTGCAACAAGTAGTAAGATAATAATACACTTGCATAATCATGTTATTCTTAAAATTAATTAATATTTCTATATTGTTTGGATGATTTATTGATCAATATAAATATTATAACATAATATGTTTAAATAATGGTTCAGAATTAACTGGTATTATATTTTAAATTATATTAATTCTAATTATTAATGTCATACATTTGGCTGAGCAACACATTTATGTTAGATTAATTGAAATACAATTATCTAGCAACATCACTAGATTGATTATAATCACAAGGAAAAAAATGATAGTTATGGAGACATATAAATTATGTAGTGTTTTCCTAATCTAGGGTTGAATAATTTCACTATTTAGATTAAGTGAAACATGGTTATCTAGCAACACCACTAGATCAATTGCAACCACAAGGTCACAATTAATAGTTATGGAAATATTATAATCCTATAGTGTTTCCCTATACTATGGTTGAATAATTTTATTATTTAAATAAATAACAATGAATCATAATTTAACCAAATAGAATATGATCCCTATGATGGTGATGATGATAGTTTTTCAATCAATTTGAGTATGATCATTATGGTGATAATTCTAGTATTAACCTAGGACACCATCAATGAGATTATTATAGGCCACCTTACTATAGACTCATAGTGCCCAATTATGAGTAATCAAGATCCCTTCAACCAAGAAAATCTTGTTACTATCTATCATATGATCCAATATTAAATATCTATAATTCATCCCTACCCCAACTTTGGCAAGGGAAACATCGTTTTAGAGAAAGACCCTTAAAAAAAACTTTAGTCAGTTATATTTTAAACCTCCTATGTGATTCCACCATCCTCACCTTCATGATCTAATTAAAAATTCTATCAATTTCCTAATCTTACATCACCCCAACAAGCTATGAAGGATTTTATCCAAGGACTACTAGAAAATGGCATAAGAAAATGCAAAGGGTCTTGTAACACCTCTAGGCCAATATCTTTTTCCTCTAGCATTATCAATAATAGCCTCCTTAGAACCAAGTCCATTAAGGATTTCCAAAACACCACAGAGCTAGATCATCCTTATAATTCAAACTATATGATAAATCCAATAAATGAATTCCATGTAATCCAAATTACTCAAATTCTATAAACTATTCAAGAGTCAAAGGAACCTAACCAAACGATATGATAAAATTAAGGAACAAATCCATGAGCTAATAAATAGTGAGTACATCAAAGCCAAACAATATACAATCACCTTTTCCATCAAAAAATTGAATCTAGGTTGAGAGCTCATCCTAAAGAATGGTCAACCTTGCTCACCCATAAATCAAGATTAAGACCATCAAGCGAACTTGATTCATCAAAATCAAGAAACTCAAACTATTCCTCTCTACCATTCTAAATTTGCCTCCTCTTGAGAATAATTTAGCCTCAATCAAATATATAGTTCATAAAATCAATCATGATGATCATATTGGGAATCAAGTTGTCAATCATGTTGATCATATTATTGACCAATGTGCCATAATAAAGAAAAATAAAGCACAAACATCCTATCGTATAACTACATTAAACCAATTTGGCCTTCTTGTATAGGAAAAAATATACATATCTAATGATTCATGGTTACTTAAAGATGGATCTACATCTTATTTTAAAAGAAAAAATATCCTATCATAAATAAAATTTGTCAATGCATGGGCTTCACCAAAAAAGGGATTAGGTTTTCACTAAAAATATATTCTAGATCCAATGTCTATATATGCAAATCATGGATCTCAAGACCTTGGTTACATCCCTCCTAAAACTTAATCTAATTATGTAAATTATAATTCAATGGTAGCTAGGATAACTTCACTAATATAAACATAAAGTAAGAGGTCATTCACAACCTCTCTAACAATACTATTATTTCCAATTATCTTCCTACCCCACATGCCTACTAGCAACTTTCATCGCAAGCATCATAAAACTCTTGTTTGGGACCAAAAACATAATTCATTATACAGAGAAAAGAATCGAGTTAAATAAAAATATTAAAATCAAGAACTAAATACAAAATAAGTGCAAAATATAGATCAAGCATAAAATCAAAAATCTAAATCTACATCTCCAAAAAAATCCTCCACCTTCCAATCAAAAATCCCCCATTGCAATCCAAATGTTTATAGATCAAAACAAAAACCCCATTCCCAAATCCTTGAATCCTTGAATCCAAACACCACATTTCAAAATTAAAATCCAAATCCTCAAAACTAAAAGCTAAATATCCACAACAACACCTTAAGCATACCAACCCAAAATATTGATTTTTTGATATCCTTGTAGTCACACCTTACCACAAGGGAAATGATGGCACTCTATCATGATGTTGATATTTAAATAAGGTCAAACCAACTATCAAAGAATAGTTTTGTACATGCAATTTGACAATAGTGGAATAATCCTAGCAGAGAAACTACATAAAATCAACTACTATTGGAACATCATGATAGAAGTTACATCTAGATCAAATGTATCAAAAAATACAAAAATTGAAACTTGAAGCTGGCACCTTAGTAAAGTAACAAGGTGAAATTCTATTCATTGGTTTCATACATAAATAAATTACCTATGTAAACCTTACAATTGGGGGAAAGCCCCATTCCATAATTTATATCTATTGCATCTTGTCATCTCATCATAACAATCCACCACATCTACATAATCCCTTTAGCCATACCCAATCCATACTCTCTTTGACCTTGACAAGGAATTGAGAAAATGTTAGAAACATAATTTGGGAATTTATTGCTAATATTCAATCTTATTGTATGCATCCTACTATGTCTTTCCTTCCCCAGTAATTATTGCCATGAATACTCCTAAATCAAGTACAACAAGTGGGTGCATTATAGTCCTATCACAATATATTCCTTGAAAATACTCCCTTAAAACCCATCCATCGGTCAACCTCACATTCATCCCATCCTAGCTCCCAATCCCTTAACCATTCCATCTAATTCAACTTTATCCTTATCTCTAGACTTGGTTTTCCTTTTCCATTGTTTCCACTATTGAGACAACAACTAGAACAAACACTTACTCGAGTATAATCCAAAATTAAAGCATGACCCATAAAACACATTAGCAATTTGAAAGAAATCCAAATATAAATAATCATTCCTAGCATCCCATACCTATCTAAACACATCCACATGATTTTTTTCTTATCTTGTTGTAATCCTTATTTATTCATAAATTAATTATTCTATAATTATCATATATCATTCTCAATACTCATATTTTTCTATTGTTAAAAGCAATATCCTTGCATTGTTCTTTAACAATAATATCATCATCATCATTAGTCCATCAATTGTATCATAGATTGACTAAGGAAAAATCTAATTTCATCTTAAGCTCTTATCCTTTATGCATTCTCATCCCACATCATGCATCCACATAGTCACTATTGGCCTCCTCTAATGGTTCAATAACTAAGCCCTTAAAGCTATAACTTGGAGATTAGATATCTGCACCGAGAAGTTATCTTACTCATCATGAAGGTTCATTTCATTATCAACCCAAGGATGTGAACTTTAAATAGGTCAGCATTGTCTGTCCACTAGGACTCAACTGTACTCATTCTTATCCTATGACTAGAAAGGAAGTAGTACTAAAAGTAAAATTCTTGAAAGGAATTAGCATAAGTACTAAGCATGAATCAACAACTAAAATGAATTAAAATGAATGATAGAAATAAAAATATCAACAAAAAGACAAGAAGTTACTCTGTCTACCTTGGTTGTAGGAATAGACACAAAACGAAGTTCCAATGCCTGCAGGAACATACAACTACTAAAACTGTAACTAATTATTGAACAAAAAAGTAACTACTAAACTGAATGGATGGAATTATCACCAAGTGGGCCCCCTTGGATGAGTGTTCCCTAAACTAACTTAGATGCAACAAATCAAAGTATCATTTTATTCATTGAAAACATTGTTACATTAGAACAACAACATGAGTGTATTCCTTGAAACTGAAAAATGAAAGTCCAATATTAGAACATCCAACCTCTAGAAGAGCAACATTTGATCATTATTTATAGAAGGAAAGCTTCTAACTCTAACTAACTGGGTAGTTAACTCCAAAAGACTAGGAGGATTCCATTAATTGAAAGCATGAAAAATAGGAAGTTATGCATGTACAAGACTTAGTTAAACCTATTTTGCCTCAACGAGGATCCAACATAGCAACACCTCCTAAATCTACTCAACTAATATACATGGTCATTTAAAGGTAAGTTATAACTTCCACATGAGATGGGAGTTTCCCTCCATTGGAAGTTTCCCTCCATTGGACCTTTCCCTCCATTGACCTCTTTAATGTCCATCTTTTTGACTTCTTTAGCAATTGACTAGCTGGCATGAACTTCTTCCACCTTGCAAGTGTCGTTTATATCTACATATTAATGTGAACTTGCATAATGACATTAGTGTACACAATACAATTGTATAACCATAATCGAAACCTTAGAATAACATTCATTCAATCACATGTAAAATTAATATAGATATATCACATAGCAGGTTAATACTATCAAAAGTTACAGGGACAAGTTCATGCCCAAAGTTCATAATTTTAGGGAAATAATATAGAAACTATTAGTAACTAGGTGCTAAAACCTGATAGTAACAATAACAAACATATGATAAACCCTAACAAAAATGAGTCATTATTTGGACTCATCAGTCACTACACTATTTATCCCTCAAACACTCATTTTTTGGAAACTCCCATATTACTCATCACTTCTCTTGATCTATATCCTTGGATCCTTCCCCATCCTTCCCCCTATTGAATCCATCCTCCATTCATACTTTCAACCTTTCTTAGGATAGGAGTGTCATTTTCAAGCTTACTTTAGACATTATAAGCTTGTATATATTTATACTTAACCCCTCTTCCAACCCTCCATCCCATACTATCATCAAATATCATTCCTTTTATTGATTTATGACACTTTCAATTCCAATCACCCCCTTCCTTTCATAGTTGCCACACCTTCCTAATGGTGAGAAGTTATCAACCCTTTCTTGCATATATCCCATATATGCCATAAAACCTTGGCACTTGTGTCTCCTTGTTAAAACCATTCCTACATAGGTTCCATAATTTCCTAGCATTCATACCTATCTATGTAGATGCCACATTATTTGAGTGCCTATGCAATCTTGGAAACTTTTCCTTATATAGGTTCCACAATTTCCTAGCACATATACATGACAACTTGGAATTTTTATAGCTCCTTGCATAGATGCTAGACCTCCGTAGTGCTTGTTTATTTTTCTTGTATTTTCTTCACTTTCTTTTCCTCCAATTCCTCCCCATACACACATATACTTCTTGTTTCCTTGAAACATAATTCCATAAAGGAAAATCATTACTAGATTCAAAATTCTCCTTCATTTTGTATGTAATAATGGGCAATCCTTTATTTACAATATTTTCCAAAAACTTGTATCCAACTACTTGTTCTCAAGTGGATTTTCACCATTGCTAAGAACATAGCTCAATAATTCAATGAACATGGAAACACTCTAGGGCCTATAGATTGACCATAGCTTGGAGTGAAATTCTAGAAAGGTTGGTTCCCTTGTTGCAATCACGTAAAATGAACTAAACTATTTTTTTTTGCTGGGAAAAGGGTAGAGAAGTACATGAAACAAAACCTAATATTTAGCAAGGTGATGCACCAAATGTTTTTGAAGACCTATGCCACTATTTTGACACATAAATTCCCAATTAGTCACCTAGTATTTATGCAACTCAAGTGTTTCACATCCTCAACATTAGTACTTCATAAGAAAGCTAAAATGTTTACAACTTAGAAGGGAAATTAGGTATAATTTCACAACTAAAGAATTTTAGTATTAGTAACATAACACATGACCTATATAAAACATGCACTTTCCATCTAAAGGTGTTGGAATGAGACAAATATTTGAGGACTTACATAAAACCACAAAAATATGTATCAATCATTCATGTACACATAATAAAATAATTATTGAGAAGGGAAAATGACTAAATTTTATTGATAAAATGATGTTCTTAAAATCATACATAGTCTAAAAATGCTTTTCTAGTCATGAAAAATAAGCAGTTACACTACTTTCCTTAGCTTGAAACTGAGTTTGAGTTACAAAATTAGCTTGTAGTTTGAAAGAACTAACCTATTTAGTTACAATCCTAAGTCTAAAGTAATGAAAACTAACTAAAATATCTCCTTAGGCCTCCCTTTATGTTTTCTAACACCTTTCTAAACATTAGGAATATGTTATAAGGAATAAATAACATGTTTCTACTTCAATTGGATTGGTAAGACCTTCTTGGGCACCTAGGTGACTTGTCCCTATTTTCTAACCCTTGAAATGTTGATTGTAAGTGGTTAAATGAAAAAATATTGTTTCTTTGACCATACTTTACTAATGGTACCCATTAGAAGAGTCTTAGATGCTCTTAGATGCCTTAAATTCAGTCAAAATACCTCATGTATTCTCCCAATTTATTACATAGGTCACCAAGCTACCCTATATATCCTCCATCTTTCATCAATCCTCAACAATCGCTATAACAACAATTTTTTCTAAGAAACACGTAAAAGTCCTAAAATGGTTGGAGACCTTCTAGAGGCATGGGGGATCTTCAAGGGCAAGAAAATGACACGTTTCATTTATGAAGACTTATTTATTATTGTATTCCCACCAACATCAATAATTGTTATCTTTCCTTTCTCTTTTGACTTCAAAATCTTTGCTTGTATCCATTTCCCTATCATTTATGTATGATTTCATGAAATATATTGTATCTCTATGTTGGATTTATCATATTATTATGTATATCTCCATCATAAATTATTTTCTCCATGACTATGCATACATTAGTGAGTCTCTGTCAACTATCATAATCTTACTCTATATCTTACTATCTTCAATTATAAAAAAGTTAAAGAATTAGTCATGAATTTTTGATGATGCATAATACTCATGCTTCACATTGTCATTCATGTACTAGATGGATTTTTTAAATTTCATGTTTTGGGATTCATTTCCTTCTAACTGGCCTATTAGGTTATTCTAAGCATATAACTAGTGTAGTTATAGAATACTAAAAGTTATGGAAATGAAAGAATGATTCGTCATATTTAGGCTTCAAAATATGCTAATGCAAAAGAGGGTTATCAGTTACAATTTTATGTTTTAAATAAATATGCTCCATGCTCAACATAATTTATCTTAAACTTCCTACTCTATGCTATAAGTATTTTGTGCATTTTCTTTGAACAAATATGTCCCAAACACCTACCATCAAGTCTTCATATATAATCTCTCAATAACAATATCTTACAAAAAGAACACTTAATTATGCACTGTATATATCTTTCTACTATTTATTTTCTCATATGAAAATATTGAACCATGGAAGCCACTAATCGTTACCATCTAATATATTTTATGCCTCTTCTATGTAAGGACTACCCCACTTCCATAACTCTATCAACTTTTCTCAATATTATTATGACATTTTATAAACTTATCATCTCTCACTTGCTCACTATCATGATCATAGTTCTAGATCTCTTTTTAGTAACCCATCATTGTTCAAAGCTACTCTATCTTTTCACTTTATGGAAATACATATTATAATGAGTTGATCATATATTTGATTTATCTCTTGTCATTGTGTAGGGATATTTGGATTGAGCTTTCATTGTTCCTTCTCATTTTCCTATGGAATGCAATTGGCAATCCCTTCAATGACCATGATACCCTTCTATGACTTTCATTCTTTTACTTGACTATCATCATAATCCTTAAGACACAATTTTTTTTGATAATATTTTCTCAATCACGACTATAACTGAGTTCATATTGTCACCTTCTACTCTTATGTCTTTGGATATGCTTACTTGTCATCTTTTCCATTAGCATTTTTATCACTATTTGTTAAAAGAATCTCTTTCTATGAGTTGTCCTTCATACCTCAATCATTTCCCTCATCCTGTTCTTGTTATGCTAGGTCTTCTTGATGTCATCACAAACCCATACCAACTCTATTAGAATATTGTTCTCTACTTCATGTCAAAAAAGAAAAAACCTATCTTCTATTATGTGTTGCTTCAATCTTGACACTAAGTATACCCTTTCTTTTCACTATATAGAGCTATTTTTTCCAATGTTCACTATCTTGTGTTATATGCATATTAAAATTACATACACTTTTTATGCTTTCATGCACACTTGATGTGATGATTATCATGCATTAGTGAGCAGGGTATAAGTTTTTCATTTAATCTTTACAAACCTTACCTTTTCTCTTATACCTTTCATGGTGCATTTAAGCCTCCCCTCAACTCACCTGTAGGATCTACAATTGAATGCTTATTTGTATTGGGGGTAAAATCCCATTGCAAGTGTGTCCCACTGTGGGACGAATGTAAAGCCTAACAAGGAATTTAGTACATCGTCATCTATTTCAAACACTTGCTTTTAATGTTTCCTCATTGTATCAAATGTATTTGTAGATGTTATGTCCCATTAGGTAGGAGAAGTACTCCACCTTCTCTTACTAGCTTCATACCCTCCTTAGGGATCATCTCTTTCTATTTTACTTCCATGTCTACTACCACCCTTGTAGCACTAAAATCCATAGGAAATTTAGGAGACTTAGCCATCTCTTCTTTCAATTTATTCTCATACTTTTCCCCATTTTTCCTCCAGACATACTCCTTGAAAACATCACTCTTGAAAAAGGTATCATTCATGAACTCTGTGCACGCCTTTTCCCTTGCATCATCTACATTTTCAACTCCTGTTAGCACTACTTTGGAGAACTTGTTTTATGGATTTGGCACAACATCCTCTACTTATGGAGGTGGCATAACTTTCATGATATCATCAGAGGTCACAACAACCTCATCATATGAATCCAATGAGTAGTCAATAATTCCTAATGCTTTCTCAGTCTTTCTCCTCTTTAGAGATGAATCCCTTCCGCATGAATCTATATCAATAATATTGTGAATGAGGGATGGAGGTGCCTATTGCATAGGGGGATAATCTTTAAAATCCTTAGACTAGGAAGGAGTAGATCTTATCTATTCCTTCAAAAAAATCCACATAGGTCTTCTGGTGAATACATACTATGTCTTGGGCAGTTGGTAGGAGGGCCTTTGCTTAATCATAAGGGATTTCCCCTTGTCTTGTATTTGAAATTGCTACTTGAGCTTTCCAACCACCTTGTCAAAATTCCAAAAAATTGCTTCTATCCTAAGGATAGGATCATTAATATAAAAAAAAATTCCTTTGAACATTGGATCTTTCTTGTATCTTGTTGTTTCTAATTTTTCAAAAACATCCTATTTTATCCATCTATCTATAATCTCATTCAAGTCAAACATGTTCTTGATGATGTATTTTGAATAATTTACCCCTGTGGTTGAAATTTCCTTTGTTGAATCTATGTCTCAAGGGCACTAATGAATCCTTTAGGTTCATAATTTCTTGCCCCACAATTCCTCATTTTTAATGGGGTGATCATCTTAAGGATATGATTCCATCCTTCCTTTTCCTTTTCTATGAAAAATTCAAGGAACATTGTGCTATTAGGGAAGAATGATCCCTTCTTTTGGTTCCTTAAATGAAAGTCCTCTACCTTCCCCAACTGATACATCACCTTAACTAAAACATCTTTTAAGGGAATGGACTAGGGTAAAACGTGAGGATCCACAATTTTTCCATACACTCTAATGATAGTATAACATAGGATACACAAGCACATCTCCCCAATTATGGTCAATCCCTAGGTCAGGCCTTCTCTCCTTAGGAATTATAAAATCATGCAATTCATTTGGGATTCTTGGCCCATCACCCCTCAAAAAACTCTTCAATTTAGTAGAAAAAAAGTTTGTAAAGACTACAAAAATTGATGATGAGTCATGTATGTCCAATAAGGTTGTCCACATTTGGAAAAGGAGACATTCATTACTTTCACTTCTCATTATCATCTTCAAACCATGACCTATCTTCTTAGATCTAAATTTTAGGAACATGTGGCACAATAGTAAGTACCACCACAATCTAACACCACATTCCCCTACTTTGAAGACCTATATTAAGGTTCTAATCTAATAAATGAGGTTATATTATGCTAAAAATTTCAAGGTCTAAAAGAGCTTAAGTTTTTATGTAGATTGATTCACCCCCCTCTTAGTATCTAAGTGTATTCAACAAAAATAACATGTTTAAGTAATGGTTCCTAATAAATATATGAAAAAGGGAATGAGGATCAACTATGGATAATTTGATGATTTTTGATGGAATCATATTTGTAATAACTTGCACTAATCATACTATTTAGTTTCTTCTCAAGTTTTGAGGGTGAAACATCTCGAGGAGGGATGACATGTTATCTACCTAGGGATATGGTATTTTTTTATATTTATATGGAAGGATATGTCGAAATGTGATACATATCCCTCAAGTTAGTTATATTAAGTTATGTGAATATCTTGTAATTAATTATATCAGTAGTTGGGTAGGCCTTCATTAGAATTTCCCTTCCATCATATTATTAGGAGGAGGTATATATAAAGGAGGTGATTATCATTGGAACATATGTTTGAAGTGTCATAATGTATTTGGAATCTCTTAGAGATATTGTGTGGAGTGAATTTTTACATAAGGAGTATCATATGGTGCGACCCTAACTTAAGGGATTAATCTATTAGGGAATATTGGACTACAAACATCTCTTATGTTGTGTGAGATCTATCTTCTGAAATATATTATTTCAATTACTTTATGTTTTGATCTTACCATCAGATCTATATTTCTTTGTGTAATGTGAGGATCTGAATTGGTTCTTAGTGATTGCAATATAGCTCAATTTAAGGGGATCATCATGTTTTCCCCCATCGAAATTCATTACTTTTGAAAAATTAAGAGCTAATTTGTCATGGTCTTCTTTTCCTTATTATGTTTTAAATTCTTCTTCACAATCTGAATGAATCACTATAGGATGAATATTAGTGATATCAACATGATTGTAAGCATTATAATTTGCATGATTCTATTTAATTCCTTTCTTAGGTTTGGATAGGAAAGATGTAATTTCATGGTTTGGCGATGGTGGCAAGGTGCAATTAGTTCCATAAGTAAGGTGTCACACTCTTCGATAAGTTGATGAGTCATAACACCAAATATTATTTTACTCTCTTTTGCACTTCTATTTCTTTTCACATACATTTCATCTTGTGAAGATGTAAATGAGGTATTCCCCAACATAGGTTTATTTTTTCCTTTGGAGGAGGAACTTAAGAGACCACTATTGGTTGGGATACCACCAAATTTTTAGGTTTTCGCTTAAAGACCAATTTTTAATTTGATGGAAAAAATTTAAATACATGGTTATCTTTAGGTCTTTCATATTATGGTGGAGGTGGAACCAAAGCATATCTTTTAGGTGGTTGGGTGAGGATACCCTATTTGGACTTAGGTTCATCCACTACCTATCAGGTAGGAGGGATGACCATCAAAGTCACTAGAGATAAAGGAGCCTTGGGTAGGATATTAATAAGGGATAAATTATTAATAATATTATTTTTAAATTTTTTTTTATGGTAGAAAAGAAAATTCCTCGTGAGGTTTAATAGGTTTGAATGGTTGAGGCCAAAACTAATCTATTGAGAAATTTCCACAAAAGTTCAAAGGCTTAAATCCACTATGGTGAATAGTATGTATTTATTCTTCAAATAGGAATCTAATATATTTGTGAATAACCAATGGGACCACATTCATGGAGCTTAGCCATGGAGGACCTAAGTTCACACAAAACTAGTTGAATGCCAAAATTATGGTAAAGGAAACATCTAGTATTTTAGGCCCAACATTGACCAAACGAGTTATAGAACCAATACTAGGGTATATAGAACCATCATGAACCTTTATAAATTATTTCAATTTGATGTAGGAGCATCTAGGTGCCTGGGAAATCCTACACAAAAAAAAAAGGTGTGTTATTTTTAATTTCTCTTTTTTGGTTGTGTTTGATTGTTGATATTTTGAGCATGATTTAAGAGCACATTTTACACATTTCCAAAACATTTGAAATAAAATTATTATAACTATTGGATATGTTTCATCAATGGA
The DNA here is from genome assembly GCA_007258455.2 of Sequoia sempervirens. Classification (NCBI taxonomy): domain Eukaryota; kingdom Viridiplantae; phylum Streptophyta; class Pinopsida; order Cupressales; family Cupressaceae; genus Sequoia; species Sequoia sempervirens. Next base: position 14,501 of record VDFB02171759.1, read on the forward strand.
TTAATTTTCATGTGTGTAGTGGCTCAAAAATATATATTTCTTTTCACCAAATTCGAGGAGAAAAAAATTCAATTCCTAGGCATGTGATTGGGCATTTATTGTAATTTGTAAAGTTTCATTTGTATTTAAAATTTGATTTTGAATTGATAGTGGAGGAGTCTGTGTGCTTGGTGAAGGAGTTAATTGAGTAATCCTATAAGTGAAAAAAAGGGAAAATGCATTAATTTTTGCAGGAAAAATTAATGAGAGGAATATGCCCATGCTCAAGAGGATGATCAAATGATTTGATTTTGATTTATGTGATGAAATTTTTTTATTTTGACCTCTCGAGTTAGATTTGATAATGCTAGAAGTGAATTCCTACCTATAGCCAAGGTTTTGGATTGTTATCTCTCAATTCGATGCTAATATTGTAAACATGAGGAATGAAGAAATAAAATTAGTACCTTGAATTTGAAATGGTTGGTGTCTTAGTGTGGAAAGTTTTCATTTTATCTCTCAATGGTTGTTAGTAGTTTTTGTGAAGTTGGTTTCGTTCTTGAATGCCTGAAACTATGGGTTTTCTGGGCGTTTAGCTATGAAATCAAAGGGGTGTTGTTGGGATAAAAATTATGATCTATTTATCTTTTTGTAGATGAATGCAGGTGCTTTCATTCTCCAAGTTTTCACTAGAAAAAATAATTCATTAAATGATGCAAATTATTTTTTGAAGGAATTTTTTTCATGAGATTTGAGTGTAGATTTAGAGTTGTTTGAATTTTCCTTGTGGGGCTATAATATTCACACTCTTGTTGGATTTTTTATGTTTTTTCTTGCATTAAATGGTATCAAAGTAATAATATCTTGAGAGTGAAGAGTATGCGCAAGGACTTGTGGGTGAGGAGTGAAGAAGCCACATGAGATAGAGTTGCAAGAAATTTTATTTATTGCAAGCATGAAGAGGGTTTGTGAGTACTATCCTCCAGAAAAGATAATATTGGGTACAAGGTTAGAGTTCCTCCACTGAGGGAGAGTCAGTAAAGGGTAGTGTGTTGTGAGAAATTATTTTTGTAGAGTGTGTGATGCATTGTAGTAGTGAGAGATATGGGTGTACACATGAGAAAGTACCTTGTTTTGGGAAGGATGAAAGAAACTATCAAAATAGGATGATCACCTAGATGATCATGGGCATAAATGCAAGGTTTCATAGATTGGAGCTACTACAACAAGGAGAGATAGTCAAGAGCCAGAAATAGTTGAAAGTTGTAGTAAAAGATGAAAGATAATAAATTGGGACACCAAAAATAGTTGAGCACTAACTCATTTGACTACAAAATCCAACAAAAATGTCTGATGAAATATGTATAATTTGATGTATCATTGGGTTCTTGTAAAATTTGATTTGTAATTTTCAATTTTTGAAAGTTTATCCCTGACGTTCATCAAAATTTTGACGAACTTGGGGTTCGTCGAAATTTTGACAAACATGAAAAATAGAAAAAAATCAAATTGTCACCGATATAAAGAAAAGTGAGTTTGCTGATTTATTGCGACAGTGTTTTGCTCTACTTGAGACAATTTGTGGAGAACTAAGGATGATTTTCTTTGGAAAAATCAGAAAAAATTCAAGAACATATCGCCAGGTTGAGGGTAGTCATTGTCTTTTTGCAGAATTCAATTGTGAAGTCAAATTTGTAGTTCCAGGTTTGAAAATCATATTTTAAAGCAACATCTCATCAGATTTCATTTTTAGAGGTTTAGGGTTTTGAGAATTTCATGTCCATATTTTGTTATGTGGAATCACCATAAGATCACAACCAAGGAACAAATTCTTGTGACTATAATTATGTGATCCATAACTCTATTGGTCATGTGGCACAGTTGTGCTATAACAAATATAGGATGTATTCATGTGTGACCCAAGTTTAATGTGGCTATGTTGTGATAGAAATGGAGTCACTCATATAATGTAGTTAATTCAGGTTGTATAATGTAGGTTTCAATCATCATTGGGTGCATTCAGGTTGTCTCAAGTTTAATAGGTTAGGATGTAATTATAGTATGATCAAAGAGTGATTACCTCTTGCTACAATAAAGAGCCTATAACTCTAGTTGATATGCAGAGTGGTTGTGTTATATCAATTATGTAGTGCATTCAAGCACAACCCATGTTTAATGGGCTATTCTAGAGAATGATCAAGATTTTCTAAACCTTATGAATGTTACTTAAAAGTGTATAGCTTAAACTACAAACCAAGTTTATTACATACTTGAATGCAATCTTGGGTTACCGCAAATTATAATAACGTGATCTGCTAATAACCATTATGGAAAGTATTAAAGCAAGACCCATGATATATAGAATACATTTCTTTGATCAGGTTTACATACCTTAATGATCAAACACAAGCTTCCCACACACTCTAGGATACAATCCAAGATCATACCACAACTTTGTCAAGACAACTAATTTTCTGACCCAAGATTTAAGGTTGTTTTTTAGTACCAATAGAAGCATTGGTAAGAGCATGATTAGGGTACAAACCCTAGGCCTCCGTAGAAACATAAACAATAACTATAGTGGATTAGTGAGGTTGCAATACCAGAAAGATTAAGACATTGTAGGTAATAACAAAATCTTGCAATCTAAAATATTGTAGCCAATAACAAGCACACTATGTAGCTTAGTGACATTTGTAAATGCAATCTACGGTAAGAAGAATGACAGTCACTTGAGATGTGACAGTCAAAAATAGGCTAAGCAGTGACAAGATAATAAAGCTCAAACCTTGCATAGTAAAGTGGAGATTTTAACAGTGAGTTTCCTTACCCCCTTGCTGACCTTAAGGGTTTTTCAAATGCTTTTGGTAGTGTTAGACAAGGCAAATGCAATTAGGGAATGACTGTCCAAATGAAGTAACAGTGGTAATCATAGGTTCAATGTTTCTTCTTGGCCATTAATGTATAATGGAGGTAGTGGATTGCATGTTTGAGCAGTGTTTTGAGACTCATCAAAGATGGGAAGAATAGTGAATAATACCTTATGGACTGTGAAGTAGTGTCAATAAGGTTGAAGGATCTTAAGAACTACAATACCATGAAACAATGAGTCCCCTGTAGTAAGTAGGCAGTCTATAGGGCATAGTTTTATTTTATAGAAGGATGCTCATGAAAGGAATCTTCAAGTGATAGTGAGTGAGTTGTTTGAGATTGCAGCTAAGGGTGTAATACCTAGTCTTAAAGGAAGTTAGCAAAGTAGTAAATGTGAAAGAAAATAAAATCGTACACAACAAACAATTCACAATGTTATCTTGCATAATGCCTTGAGTTTGAAGACAAAAATATCATTGTATCTTCATGATGAAAGTGGTGACCTTAATGGTCAATCATTGGCAACCATGATTTTAAAACATGCTATTGTGCTTATGGAGGCAACATTTTAAGCAAGGCAGTGAGTGGTGGTTTGGAACAATGGCAGGTATGAAGGGCTTGCTTTATATGCATACTATGTAGTCTAGCTTAAGACACCGTTCTTAGAAGAGATTGAAGGTGGATTATGGAACTCAAGGGTTACCATGAAAAGGATTAAAACAAAGACTGAGATCTATTTAAAAGCCATGGTCATGAAGATATTGAAGATGTCACATGCAAAACCCTAGTAGCTAGAGTAATGAATAACTGCCAAAGAGGATAGTGTGTTGGGGAAAATTTAGGAGATCTCCACATTATCTAATTATAGGGAAATGCATCATTTATTTATTTTTTAATTAAAATAAATCATTCTAAACCCTATATAGGATACATTGATACTTCAAAATCCTCTCAAGGAATTTGAGATTATGCAAATATATGTTAAGTAAATACCTAGATTACAAATAGTAATGGGAACAATCTAAGATTTGTTGAGCAGAGAAGGAATGAGATAAGCATCAATGAATCCTATGCCTCCTTTCACGCACATCTCCTCACCGTTCTCTATCATTCTTTATGGAAACACTTCTCCATTTTGGCGGTCTATGCTTGAAAATAATGTTTTAACGAAGGTTTTAGAGTATGTTTATTAAAATGAAAACTCCATTTTGGTGGGCTACGCCTGAAAATAATATTTTGACAAAAGTTTTAGGGTATGTTTATTAAAGTTTTAGAGTATTTTGGTAGGATATATTCTTGATTCCTTAAATGATTTATTCAAATGGATTGTGAATAAATAAATGACTAACTATTTAGTCATTTTTATTTGTGTGACTAAATAATTTTTAATCAACGACCAAACTAGTAATTTATTTACTCATTTATAGCTGAATTGCAAAAATGAGCAGAATTTAGTCATTTTTTAGTTGTTTTCACTAAAAATTTTAGTCACCTAGTCATTTATTTTCCAAATTATACTAGTGTGTGCTTCCTTGTGTGATTAGGGCTCTCTCAATGTTGAGGGCCCTAGGGATAAGCTCGTCATAAGAAGTGACACATTGCATCTTGAACTAAAAGGATAAATCTGTATTGACATTAGCAATGATGATTTTGACTTGTTGCTCCTTAGGAATGGGTCACTTGCTCTTACTAGCTCGCTACCTCCATCATTGTAGAAATTTTGTGATCAAGTTCAATATTCTGATTTTAGGAGTCTTAACTGTTGGAAATCATAGTAAAATCAAAATTTAATAAGTTTTGGAATTAGCATTTTAAAGTGTTTTTTGGGGTCATTAACTTCAAAATATCTTCTCTTTTGCAGGGGTGGTTTTATGCAAAAAAAATTGGTGTAAAATATTAGAATTATTAGATTTTGTTACCTGTCTATGAATACAAATTATTGGAGTGTGAGTTTGATATTTTTTGAAGATCTAAATAGTCAAGCTTGGTAAAGAAAAATCATGTCAGATAATATTAGTCCAGAACAAAATGAAGAGACATTTGATATATTGTGGGCTAGATTGAAAAGAAAGGGTGATGGGAAATGTTATTGTCCTTGCAATTATTGCAAGGGCTTAAAGACGAGATAACTTTTAATCACAACAGCTGAGAAACATTGTAGGCAACATGGTCACGTTGAAGGGGGGCATGATTATCGTCCATTGGTAAGTTGTTCATTATATGAGTTTATATTGATTGAATTTGTAAATGTTTATATCATTTTAACATTATATATATATAATCACTTGATCATGATCATGGTTTATTTGTGTCTATCATTATTGTAAAGGTGGGGTGCCCTAGGGTAGATGATATGGATTATCACAGCTCAGAGAATGTGGTTTTGCAAGTGGATGAACATGGAGCTATGAATATCAAAGATGAAGTGGTGCAGGAGCACCTGCCAAAGTGCAAGCTTATTTTTAAGTTTTTGGTTAAAATCCATTTTGATGTGTTTTGTAAGGTCTTGTGGACCATCTTAATGGTGGTTGAGGACCTTTTTCTTCTTAGGTTAGAAGTTATATAAGTTTGGAATCCTTTTTGTGGTTGTTTCCTAAGCTATAGTCAAAAGTTGCAAAACAAACTGTGTTTTACAACAAGTTTTTGGCCGTTCTTAGGATCGAAAGAGGAAACCTAACCATTTCCAAGAATTCTAAAAGGGAGCTCTTGACCTTAGAAGAAGGTTGGAAGCATTGGGAATGTTTGAAGATATATGCAAATAATAAAAATATAGTGATTTGTGTATGAAAAGTTCTATTTTTCTGTTCTTGGCCGCATGACTACTGCTAAATGAATTAGAGGAGGCATTTTGTAGGGTTGATAGCATGTAGTGAAGCCTCTGGAAGTTCTATTTTGACATATTAAACTGTTTGCTCATCGCTTTCAACTATTTTGTAAATTTTTGTGTTTTCTTTCTTGCTGTTTTGATTGGTAAATCTGCTAGAGATGGAGGTTTAGTCTGTTTCCTCACCGTACCAAGAATTATGGATTTGTTGGAAACAAGGCTAAACCCAATGTGTGTACATAATGTAGTGGTAGGAGTCTTTAAGAGTTCTGGAAGCATGCTAAAAATCTTTCCCTAGGTGAGTTGGTTAACACCTAGTTAGGGAAAGACAGTGAAATGTAAGTTCTAACATGGCAGGGGTGATGAATCTTTGTTGAAGCAACATGTGCAATGGTTGTAGGAACCTTCATAAAGGTTTTGAAGAAGGTGGAGTCCTTGAATATTCAACTGGAGGTTGGAAAGAGCAAAACAGACCAAGAAATGGTCTAAAAACCCTAGTTCTTGGAGAAAAACTGAGTTGTACCTGTGTATGGACAAAGGAGGTCCCAAACCCAGAAAATATTTTAGTGCTTGGAAATTGAGCCAAGGTTTCAGAAGGAAGTTTGGCACAAACTATTGAAAGAGAAGAGTTTTGAACTATTTCTTTGAGTTGAGAGGGCTAATAGGGGCTCAAGGCTAGTAGCCTTCCCAAACCCTAGAATAGGGTTATTTGCTAGCGATGGAGAATTGAGGTTTGTAGGTCAACCAAGGACCTTTGACAGATAATTTTGAAGCCATGTAAGTTAACACACACCCCTGCAACAAGGTTAAGAAGCATTGGAGGTTAGCTAGTCTTTAAGTGTATTAAGGGCTAGATGGTGAAAGTGAGGAAAAGCACCAAGAATTGCTTGGTTAAAGCATTGTAAATGATAGCAGGGTTGGTCAATAAGACCAGGGGTTCTATTACTAGGAATAGGACTTATAGGTCAGGGTGAAAAAGATCCCTTAGGAGTTCTCAAGGCAAGGACTCAGAGCATGGAACGGTGAGAGTTCCATCCAACCCTGTCCCTATCAGATTGGTATCAGATCAAGTGAAAGATTTGGGAAAGAAATCTTATATGTCAGATGGTGAGTCTAGTGATTCTTCCACCATGGTGACAAATGCAGAACTGGCTAAGATGGTTGAAGGCCAAGAAGAAGACAATAGGCTATTAAGGGAAAGAATAGTCCAACTTGAGGCAACAGTGAGGAGTGCACAGTTTGAGGGAAGAATTCCAAAAGAAGAAGAGATTGCAGAGGAAGATAAGACCCTTGAACCTGACCCTATTTTGAAGGAGGAGCCTTTCTTGAAGGCATTAAAAGCTTTGAGTGGAAAAGCACTTGAAGGTATACTGCTTTTTAGTGGAAAGATGGAAGCAGACCTAGTCATGGACTGGATAGAAGGCATGGAGAATCACTTTGAATGTGATGGAGTAACCGAAGCACATAAGGTGAAGGTAGCTAAATCAAGGTTGAGAGGATCAGCCTTGACATGGCGGAAGTTTGTTCAAACTGAAAGGGAAAAAGAAGGCAAATAGCCCATATCAACCTGGAAAGGAATGGTTGCTAAGGTAAAGGAAGCCTATATTCCAGATGATTATGAGATCCAACTTCACAAGAAGAGGCAGAGTCTAAGGCAAAATGACCAAGATGTCAACCCCTATACTGAAGAGTTTCAGAAGCTTTGCTTGAGATCAAATGTGATAGAGGATGAGAGCCTAAAAGTGGCTAGGTACCTTAACGACTTGAAGTGGAACATTCAGGAAGAGATGGCTTTACTAAGTCCCAAGACAGTCCACCAATGTTATCAGTTGGCCATAAAGATTGAGGAAAGGAACAAAAGAAAGCATGATCAGTCCTCTAAAGGCAGAGGCAGAGGTAGAGATCAAAGAGGACAGTGTGGAGGTTACCAAGGTAGAGGTAATGATCAAAGGAGCCAAGGAGAATCTAAGATCACTGAACATGGAGGTGAAACATCTTCAAGAGGAGGATTTAACAAAGGAAGAGGACCTTAAGGAGGTTCAAATAGAGGAAGAGGAGCAGGTAGGAACAACTGTTATTTTGCAAGCATGAAATGTTATCACTGCAATCAACTAGGTCACCCTGCTTATAGGTGCCTAGAGAAAGCATCCTCTTCTAGCAATGAGAAAAGAGTGGCTTATGCACAAGAGGACATCATGAGTCCTAAGGCATCTGAGATCAGTCATATAGAATTAGAAGTAGGAGAAAATCTGATGTTTAATAGGGTTTTGATCAGACAACTAGTCAAAGAAGAACCCAAGCAAAGGAGAGCTTTGTTTAGAGCAAGGTGCAAGATATTTGGAAAGATATGCAAGGTCATTATAGATTCTGGTTCTACAGATAATATCATCTCTGAGGAGGCAGTAAAGAAGTTAAAATTGGAAACCAAACCCCACACTAACGCTTACAAAGTCACATGGTTGAACAAAGGGCAGAGTGTTCTAGTGAATGAGCAGGTAATAGTGGAATTTTCAATTGGAGGATATAAAGACAAGTTGGTTTGTGATGTACTACCCATGTATGCATGCCATCTTCTACTTGGCAGGCCATGGCAATATGACATAGGTGCTATATATCATGGGAAGGAGAACACCATTGAATTCAAGAAGGATGGAAGAACTTTCAAGTTGCAGTCATTATTAGAAGAAGATGAGGGACAGTCAAAGGTACCTAACATCATGTTGAGTAGTGGTAAGGGGTTCCTTAAGGACCTACACCAAGGGAATGAAGGATATGTGATCCTAATGCAGTCAAAAGATGAAGAAAAGACTGTGAAGACAATCATACCTGAAACAATTCAAAGGCTGCTAGAAAAGTACAAGGAAATTGTCAGTGATGGTACACCTGCAACCCTACCTCCAAGGAGAGCTATAAGCCATCAAATTGATTTCATACCTGGATCTTCCTTACCTAACAAATCAGCATACAAACTCACACCAGATCAGAATCTTGAAGTGGCTAGACAAGTGAAGGAGTTGTTGGATCAAGGCTTGATTCAAAAGAGTATTAGTCCATGTGCAGTCCCAGTGGTTTTGGCAACAAAAAAAGGTGGTAAGGGGAGATTATGTACTGATTCTAGAGCAATTAATAGAATCACCATTAGGTATATATTTCCTATTCCTAGAATTGAAGACATGATGGATTGTCTTGGAGGTGCACAATACTTCACCAAGTTGGATCTTAAGAGCGGGTATCATCAAATTAGAATCAAGGAGGGTGATGAATGGAAGACAACTTTTAAGACAAATGATGGATTATATGAGTGGAAAGTGATGCCATTTGGCCTATGAAATTCCCCTAGCATGTTCATGAGACTAATGAATGAGGTGCTTAAGGATTTCACAGGGATCTTTGTAGTAGTCTATCTTGATGACATACTGATTTTCAGTAAGACAGCAAAAGAACATTTGAAGCATGTGGAGATGGTACTTAAAAAGCTGCAAGAAGAACAGTTGGCAATCAACCTTGAGAAGTGTGAGTTTTTCAAACAAGAACTTGTGTATCTAGGCTTTGTAGTATCCAAAGGAATGTTGAAGATGGATCCAAGCAAGGTGGAAGAAATCCTAAACTGGCCTACACCAACCACAGCAACAGAGGTAAGGAGCTTTCATGGTTTGGCTCAGTTTTATAGAAAATTCATCAGGAATTTTAGTGGTATATGTGCACCAATCCTAGATACTATTAAAGGTGGTCTAAAAACAAAGTTTAAATGGACTCAAGAAGCTAATAAAGGGTTTGAAAAACTGAAACAAGAAGTGGCAACTCAACCAATTTTGTTATTGCTTAGTTTTGACAAATTGTTCATAGTTGAGTGTGATGCAAGTGGAGTAGTAGTAGTAGGAGTACTTAGTCAAGAAGGTAGGCCTGTAGCCTTCTTTAGTGAAAAGCTCAATGAAGCCAAGCAAAAATACTCCACCTATGATCTAGAATTATATGCTTTAGTGCAGTTCCTTAGGAAGTGGAGGCATTATTTGCTGCCCAAAGAGTTTGTGGTCTTCACTGATAACCAGGCACTCAGTTACATTAACACCCAAGATAAGTTTAGTAATAGACACTTGAAATGGATGGAATACATCCAAGCTTTCACTTTTACCATCAAGCACAATAAAGGGAAAATGAATAAGGTGGCAGATGCATTAAGTAGGAGAATGTTGATAGTGCAGGAAATACAGCTGAAGAGCATTGGATTAGAGAGTTTCAAAAACCTCTATGGTGATGATGCAGACTTCTCAGAAGCTTACAAGGTATGCTCTGATTTTGAGAATCATTTTCATAGTCAGTATGCTGAGTATACATTGCAAAATGGACTGTTATTTAAGGGTAATCTGTTATGTGTCCCAAGGGGATCAATGAGGGAAAATATGATTCAAGAAAAACATAATGGCAGTCTTAGGGGGAATTTTGGTATTAATAAAACTTTAGAGCTAGTCCAAAGGTTCTATTACTGGCCTAAGTTAGCAAGAGATGTTAGGAAGTATGTGGAACAGTGTGTTGTATGCATGAAAGCTAAGGGAGGAGCTAGCAATGTTGGTTTGTATCAACCCCTGCCTATTCCTAACAGACCATGGGAGTGTGTGAGCATGGATTTTGTGGTAGGTCTTCCTAAGACCAAGACTGGTTTTGATAGTGTGTATGTAGTAGTGGACAGATTCAACAAGATGAGTCACTTCATTCCTTGCAAAACTACCCATGATGCAAGCTACATAGCTCATCTTTTCTTCAAGGAGGTTGTTAGGATTCATGGCTTGCCTCTAAGCATTGTTTCTGACAGAGATGTGAAGTTCATGAGTCATTTTTGGAAGACTCTATGGAGCAGATTGGGTACAAATCTGTCATTTGGATCAGCTTACCATCCTAAGACCAATGGTCAAATAGAGGTGGTTAACAGAGTGCTAGGTAATCTTTTGAGGTGCTTGACTAAAGAATATGGATAGACATGGGATATGGTGATTTCTCAAGCTGAATATGCTTATAATGACAGTGTAAATAAAACTATAGGGAAAAGTCCATTTGAAGTGGTGTATGGGATGCACCCAAGAGGCATATGTGAGCTTAGAAATTTGGAATCCATGGAGAATAGGAGTGGACATGCAAAAGACTTCACTCAGACCATTAAGGAGATTCATGAGTAGGTTAAGAAGACAATCACAACAGCAACACAAAAATTGAAAGATAAAGTTGATGTGTCAAGGAGAGATGTGCAATTTGTAGTAGGTGACTATGTTATGGTCCATCTTAACAAATCAAGGTTGCAGAAAGGAATGTAAACCAAAATGCAGATGAAAAGAGTGGGACCATGCAAGGTGTTAGCCAAGTATGGGAAGAATGCATACAAGGTAGAATTACCATCAGATTTGGGCATATCTCCAGTATTTAATGTTGTTGATTTGATCAGGTATAAGGGAACAGTCAGGAGATATTTAAGGATATCAGTAATATACCCCTTCCTAATCAAGAGAAGCCTCAGGTAGAGAAGATCTTGGAGTCCAGGGTGAAGAAGGCTACAAGACACAAGGTGTACATGGAGCACCTTGTCAAGTGGAGAATAAACATGAATCTGAGGCTACCTGGATTGAGGAATCTGACTTTAAGAAGCTAGAAATTGATCTATCACTGATGTCACCTCAAGTTCCTTGATCTTTGTGCAAAGAGGGGGAGAATGGTGCAGGAGCACCTGCCAAAGTGCAAGCTTATTTTTAATTTTTTGGTTAAAATCCATTTTTTTGTGTTTTGTAAGGTCTTGTGGACCATCTTAATGGTGGTTGAGGACCTTTTTCTTCTTAGGTTAGAAGTTGAATAAGTTTGGAATCCTTTTTGTGGTTGTTTCCTAAGCTATAGTCAAAAGTTGCAAAACACACTGTGTTTTACAACAACAAGTTTTTGGCTATTCTTAGGCTCGAAAGAGGAAACCAAACCATTTCCAAGCATTGTAAAAGGGAGCTCTCAATCTTAGAATAAGGTTGGAAGCATTGGGAACGATTAAAGATATATGCAAATAATAAAAATACAATGATTTGTGTATGAAAAGTTCTGTTTTCTGTTCTTCGCCGCGTGACTGCTGCTAAATAAATTAGAGGAGGCATTTTGTAGAGTTGATAGAATGTAGTGAAGCCTCTAGAAGTTCTTCTTTGACACATTAAACTATTTTCTCATCACTTTCATCTATTTTGTAAATTTATGTGTTTTCTTTCTTGCTATTTTGACTGGTAAATCTGCTAAAGATGGAGGTTTAGTTTATTTCCTCACCATACCAAGAAGTATGGACTTGTTTTTAAACAAGGATAAACCCCATGTGTGTACATAATGTAGTGGTAGGTTTCTTTAAGAGTTCTGGAAGCATGCTAAAAATCTTACCCTATGCGAGTTGGTTAACACCCGGTTAGGGAAAGACAGTGAAATGTTAGTTGTAACATGGCGGGGGTGATGAATATTTATTGAAGCAATGTGTGTAGTGGTTGCAGGAACCTTCATAAAGGTTTTCAAGAAGGTAGAGTCCTTGACTATTCAACTGGAGGTTGGAAAGAGAAAAACAGACCAAGAAATGGTCTAAAAACCCTAGTTCTTGGAGAAAAACTGAGTTGTACCTATGTACGGATAGAGGAGGTCCCAAACCCCAAAAATATTTTAGTGCTTGGAAATTGAGCCAAGGTTTCAAAAGGAAGTTTGGCACAAAATGTTGAAAGAGAGGATTTTTGAACTGTTTCTTTGAGTTGAGAGGGCTAATAGGGGCTCAAGGCTAGTAGCCTTCCCAAACCCTAGAATAGGGTTATTTGCTAGCAATGGAGAATTGAGGTTTGTAGGTCAACCAAGGACCTTTGACAGATGATTTTGAAGCCATGTAAGTTAACACACACCCCTGCAACAAGGTTAAGAAGCATTGGAGGTTAGCTAGTCTTTAAGTGTATTAAGGGCTAGATGGTGAAAGTGAGGAAAAGCACCAAGAATTGCTTGGTTAAAGCATTGTAAATGATAGCAGGGTTTGTCAGTAAGACCAGGGGTTCTATTACCAGGAATAGGACTTATAGGTCAGGGTGAAAAAGATCCCTTAGGAGTTCTCAAGGCAAGGACTTAGAGCATGGAACGGTGAGAGTTCCATCCAACCCTATCCCTATCATGAAGTTAATGATCCTATGGAAGAAGATGATCATGCGCTAGAAAACATTGTTGAAGATGATGGTACGAATACATTGATCCATGACACATTTAGTGGCAAAGCTGATCATGATGATCAAGATGACTTTGATGATGTTCATGATTTACCTATACTTGAGAAGGCATACGAGCCCCTTATGAAGGCTCCCAAACAACTCTTCTCTCTACTGTATTTTTGTTGTTGAACTTGAAGGTTATGAATGGTTTATCAAACATAGAAATCTCACGGATGTTAAGGTATGTCATATATGTCATCTTTTTTCATCTATTTTAATTGTTGTTAGTTCATCACTACTAAATAAAGGATGAAATATGTACCATTAATATTCTTTATATTAAAAAAATATTTTTTGTTGTAGATTGATTGGTGAATTTTTGTTACCACCATCAATTATTTTACCTCACTCATACTGAGATTTATCTACCATTATGAAAGATATCAGAATGGAGTATCAAATAATAGATGCATGTCCCAATGATCATATTATATATCATAAACAACAGGAATTTGCAACAGAATGCCCAGAATGTCATATCAGTAGATATCAAATGGATCAACTAACAAAAAAGGTGCCTCGCAAGGTTCTTCGTTATATTCCCATTATTCCACATATGCAATGATTATTTATGTGTGAAAGCTTAGTGCAATTTATGGATTACCATGTAGGGAATAGAAGTGGAGATGACATTCTTTGAATGCCTATGGATGGTTCCGCATTTAGGGACATGGATTAAAAATGTCCACACTTTAAAGAAGAACCTCATAATCTCAGGCTTTCATTGGGAGCGGACGTTGTCAATCCATTTGGAGAGCTTAGATCTATTTACTCAGTGTGGCCTATTTTGGTTATCAACAATAACATTCCTCCATGGATGTCAATAAAGAGGGAGCACATAATGTTGTCAATGATTGTTCCAGGTATTTGTTTACATCAATTTTCTTTAACGTAGTAGCATCTCATTTGTCTTATTTGGTGCATAATGACTTATATTTTTTTCATTCAATAGTCATGCACATTAATTTATATATATTGTAGTAAAATGGTTATAATAATTATGTAATGTTTATGTTCATTCAACTAGGTAAGTACTAAGTTAAAGATATGAATGTATATATCGAGCCTCTTATCAATGAGTTACTAAAGTTATGGAATGGTGTCACTATGTATGACATCTCTAGACCAATAGGACAAAGACAATTTCAATTCCATGCAATGCTTGTATGGACAATTCATGATGTCCCAGGGCTAACACATTTTTGTGGTATGTTATAACATTTGACTACACTTTAACAATATTTAATTTGATGAAGTAGATATCATTTATGTTTTTAAAATAATCTATTCATTATATATAATTATAAAAATTGACATATTTAATCCAATTATATATGATCTTGTAGGTCTTCAAACAAAGGAAAAATTTGCATGTCTAATTTGTGGTCCCAAAATGAAATCTCGTCGTTAAAAAAGTTTAGGAAAGCAGGTGTTTGATGAGTATAGGAACTTCCTCCATATAAATCATAAGTATCGAACTACAGAAAAACATCTTTCAATGGGAAAGAGGAGACTACATCAAAACCATGAAGAATGACACCTCGCTTATGGAGGTTGGAATGTAATAGAATAAATCATCAAGGTTATACATTAGATCAAATTGTTTATCTATCTATCATATGAATTGTTAATTTGTTTAACTTATATGCTTCATGAAGGTCATCAAGGCATTAATGGTCAGCTTCCACAAGGACTAAAAGTTATCCTAGACAATTTAGTAGATTGCCCTACTATGAGCAGCTACAAATTGTGCATTTTTTTGATACAATGCATATCAGAAAGAATATAACAGAAACGTTATGAAAATATTGGATGGAAGGCATGACAAAGAAAAAATTGTCAAAATTTGTAGTGACATTCAGGAAGCCAATCATGCAATGAAAAATGTCATTCAATTAAATAGAGATGGAGACCAAATTAATATAAGTTCCCTTCCTTGGTTATTAATAGAGCAACAAAGCAATGCTATAAAAGAAGTCATACGAAAAATTCAATTCCCATAGGATTTGCTATGAACATAAAGAATATAATAACAAAGAAAGGTGAATTTGGTCAGGGATGAACGCATGATTGGCATACCTTCATTAAGGTAATTATTCTAGTATATTATATACACTTGTATAGTGCATGTACTTTTCAGTGTATTGTGTTTACTACTTTTGGAAAAATAATGAAAAGATCATTTTATAATTGTTGCAGATGTTCTACCTCTATCTCTCCCAGACAACTTTGACAACAATGTCAAGCAAGTTATATATGATCTTGGAAAATACATGAGGTAAGTAGCAATATTTGTTCAATTCGTTGTATACATCTTATAATTTCCATTTGTTTTACTTGTTATGTAATATACTATATATTTTTGTTAAATCTCGTTAATATATTTGCGCCTTGAATCACTTGTAGATGGTTGTCATCTAAAGAAATCCATAAAGAAGATATAAATTATTGGAAGAGAAAAATTCCTCGTCTAATGTGTGAAATGCAAAAGTATCTACCTTCAACATTTTTCAATGCACAAGAACACTACCTCATACACCAAGTTGCAGAGATTAAATTGTGTGGACCTGTACACACAAGGTCAATGTGGATGGTTGAGAGGCACTTGAAATTTTTGAAGGCTTTGGTTAGACAAAGAGCACATCCTGAGGGTTCTATGGTGGAGGGATATATGGTATACCAGACCATGGTATACATTAGTGAATATCTTCCTAAGTTTACATCAAAGATCCATGTAGATCGCATTTGGGATCCCAACTCCATTAACAAATTCGAAGGGGAGTACCTGATGGGGAAAGGTAGATTGAGGAAAGTGAGGTAATTATAAGATGGTCATGGAGATTAATTGGAATACATTTTACATATGGTTTTTATGTATATGGGTATGTGCAGGACATATGGAAAAACAAAGCCCTTATGGCAAAAAAATTCAGAAAAATCGAGTTAGGCAACTTGACGCTAAAATTTGAATAAGTTATCTATATTATTTCAAAATATGAAAGAATATAATTTGTATCAAATTGAATGTAGTTTCTAAACTACTAGGTTTGTTTAAAACAAAAAAATCTATTTGGTGAAAATTTGAAATTTCAATGTAGTGGTACTTAATTTTTAGGAAAAAATAAGAAGTAGGTGTTTGTCTCCACCACCCTAACCACAATAAAATGATAAAATAAATTTATAAGATTTTAGATATAAGTAGATGACTCATGTCTCGATGTGATGCATATTTTTTTGTAATTTTTTTCCATGTAAATAATTAATTATGATTTTTTATTACAACTTTTTTTAAAATATAAAAACTTTTATGTCTGACCACCTTAACTAGGTCAAAACTTCATGAAATTTATTTTTTATTTTTTTAATCCTATATTATGTGAAGCATAGAATGCGACGTATGTTTTGGATTCAAAAATGTGATACCATTTGAAAGCTATAGATGTTTTTCAATCAGCCTATCAATCAGGACTTTAGTCGTAATTTGAATAGAAAATGAATAATAATTACTTATTAAACTCAAAGTAAAGAATACTTTATATCACTGGAAAGCTGAGAGTCTCCTTTAAAAACCCTTTTCGTTTCATCAATTTTGGATAAGAAAATAGTCATCAGCCACATACCCATCATATTGCCACTTTTTGGCCCATCATGATCCTACACATACCCATATTGTACTTATTTAATTTTTAATCTTCAATATACATCAATTATAAATTAAGGTCATATACTGTGTTATTTAACTAATTATATTTCATTTGTGAATTTAAAATTTTGTTGATACAGTTGGTCGAGAGTGGGATGCACTACATTTGTACATCGCCAACAATCTTGATTGGATAATGGTATGGATTGAACGATGTCAACAATCTAATCACACATTAACATGGGAAGGTGTGGCTTCATTGGTTAAAGAAGCTCATCATAATGGAGATTCCAATGTTACACAAAGGAAAATTGATTTATCATATGGTTTAAGAGATAAACAGGTACATATAAATATATTAATCACCCATATTATTTAATTATTTTCAATTATATTGACGTATATATATGTTGATATTGTTTTCTTTTTATACATTCGGCCAAAAATAAATATGTTTATCAACTGACGATATTGCAATAATTTTTACATGTTTGACATATTGCAGGTGAAACACCACAAGGCTATGTGGTGCAATGGTCATAAATTTTGAATCAAAATGTTGGATGACATGAAGAAAACTTGTGATTCTGATATAACTGCAGTCTTTCAGGTGACTAATGTTTCATCTAAAAGCGACATACATCTAGAAGTCTCAAAAAATCGATACTATGGGATTTTGGATGATATACTTGAGTGTGACTTTAAGTCCTTCAGATTAATTTTGTTTGTCGTCCTATGGTATAGGGTACGATTGAATAAAAATGATCTTGAGAGAACTGTTATTGAGCATGATAATGGATTTACCATGGTTAATACAAGGTTGATCGAGTGAGCTGGAAATGAGCCCTATGTTCTTCCAAGCCAATGTGAGCAGGTATTTTACTCAGAGGTTCCAGGTAAACCGGGTTGGTCATTTGTTGTTAGACATGATCCAAGAGGAAGGCCAGTAAAGTATAATGTGGTGGAAGAATAAGATATCGAAGAATTAGAAGATGATGTAGATGATGATTAGGATCAACAGTTAGTTGATGATGTCCCTGACGAAGATGTCGAAGAGGAGGAACTAGATCATGATAATGTAGGAGTTAATGTTCATGAAAATGATATCCATGTGGATGATGACATTATCAAAACTGATATTGATGATGATGATGATGATATGACCAATCCTTACAATGTCGAATCTAGATTGGATGATACAGACAAAGAGTTGGATGAAGAAGAAGATCAATGACATTGAAATGTATGAGTTATGCGATTATATTATCTATTTGATATTAATTTCTTGATTCAAATTATATTTGAATTATGTGGTTACATAATTAATTCATGATGTTTTAATTTTTATGCCATTACATAATTAATTTAATGATGTACTTGTTAATGTTTGAAAGGTCAAAAAATTAAAACATTTCAATAGTGATGTAACAACCTTGAAATTAGTGTGTTTTATGTTTCATGTGACCATAAAAGATTAAAAAGCCAGTTGTAGAGGTGGTTGTTTAGTGGTTGACATTTAAAGGCCTTTAAAAGGCATAAAGTGATCATTGTAATGGTTGTTGATGGTTGAGGATTTAAAATACAAGCTCTTGACATTCGAAAATCTGTCTTTTTCTTCATTTTTTTTGTATTTTTCTTGTTATGCAGCACTGTATGGTCACATGCAGCCATATTTTGATGTAAAATCAATTCGAGCTTGTGAAGATATGTGTTAGCTTTGATTTGAATATGATTTGAGGGCTTAAGGCATTCATTTGAGTTAGAAAGCTTCATTTCTTTGCATACAGCCCAGTTACCCTATTTTTGAGGGTTTTGTAGTCCAAACATGATATAAAGGGGCTCTTACACTTTTTTTGATTACTGTAGCTTGTGTAAGATGCCCCATGGATACTGTTGTAATTGTAAGATGCATGAATAGGGCATAGAATGAGAAATAAAGAAGGTATAACTGTTGTCCTCAAGAGTTTTGTGAAGAAAAGCATGTGAAATGAGAGGTTCAAGCCTAGCTTTCAACAAAACATGTATGAGAGATTTGATTTTATGAATTTTTATCCATGTGTAGACCTAATGAGTTGTTTCTAAACACTGAATATAAATGATATACATACACACACGCACGCGCACGCGCACACACACACACACATATATATATTTATATGTATGTATATATGTATGTATGTGTATTTTTAAATGTAAATGTAAATGCAATTACTGGATGCTCTCCTAGAACAATAAATGCAACATATCATTAAAGAAATCTATATCTATGTATATAAATGTGTATTTCTAAATGCAAGTGTAAATTCAAAGAGCATATGGTTTTGTAGTGTTATAGATACAACATATCCATAAATTAATGTAATTGAAATTCTAAAGTCTTCAACACATATAATATGAAATCGATCAAACTATTAAACTACATGAGAAATAAATGAAAACAATAAATGCATATGTATGTGTATTTGTAAATGTAAGTGTAAAATAAATAAGAATAATGAAAATTATAAAAGAATACAAGGAAAGGTTTAGAGTTTAGAGTGGGAGAGAGATAGAGGGTACACAGTTTAAGGGTTTAGAGTTTAAGGGTTAATGGTTTAGGGTTTAGGGTTAAAGGTAGAGGGTGTTGGTTTATTTTTTACATTGTAACCAGGTTGGTCTTCTAATCTACCTATGGGATTCTCAATTCCAATGAAGGGCAGCTCGAAGGACCTGGACCAACTGATGAAGACTTTAAAAATCCTCCTATAGTTTGGGCTCTGCAAGACCCGGTAGGGTGATCCCTTAATGTGTTTACAACCTCTGCACCAATATCATAAGCAACATTAACACATAACAGATAATCCCATTGAATAGCTCAATACAATAGGATAATATTGAATAAAATTGGTTGTTCACCGATATTATCAACTATGTGGAGCATGAGATAACTACAACACAATCCATAGTAAAATATAATCATTAATTTGCAATTTGTAGCAAGCTCTAGGCAAAGACAAACAATTATTGAACTACACAAATAATTACAACTTAGATCAGTGCCATATATCCATTGTAGGAGTCAAATTCATAAGCATATCTAAAGGTTTATGATAGATTTAATACATAACATATAAGATCCCTGACAATATTGCATTACAATTTCATCAATATGCATTCTCATCCAATACTACTTATCAAATCCTTATACAGAACATATCCGCCTACAATGCCATTCAAGCATTTTAATTAATTCCTTGAATTAAAGCTAAAATAAGGATTATACACACCACAACAGTGAGATGAAGAAACAACCCTTAGCTATCTTATTCAAAATTCGGATATGCATGTACAGTGGAGAGACATGAGTTTGAATTTATCATTTCAACTCAGATGCTAGTACTGTTATACAACATTAAATCCCCATAAATTCAAAATTGATTGTACAGAATAACTTAGAAACTAAATTATATTTCTCTCTAAAACCATCAGACTTTACAATTTTCTATGCAACTTCACCTAGACTCGACCAAAAATTATCTAACTTGCTAACCCGTACTTTTGGCCTTGAAATCCTTCTTATAGAAAATGAAGGAGCAAACAAGCATCGGGCCAGAAAGTACACATGTCACCAGCCAAATAAAGCATCTGGTGATATTCCAAACATCATTACAATAGCCATCACCCTGGAGAATATTCTCGTTCATCATGTTAGCTAAGGAAAATTGAGGCAACAACAAAAAACCACAAGAAACCCACGCCAAGACCGCCATCAAAGCAAAACCGGAGGCCGTTGTAACTGCAACATCTGATTTAGCACCTATTAATAATTCATTCTTTTATTCCTCCTCAATCAAATATTTATTTACCCACCCTTGATATTCTTCATCAGTCGGCCAGTCAAAATTAATTACCTCATTCACCTTGGAATTATAAGGTGTGTATTTTACTGCTACCTGATTTGCATCTCTTTCAAAAGATTCCAAAAATGAGTTGGTACTAATGATTTTATCCATACAACTCACCAACAAGTCATAATCTGAGTCATCACAAATTAATTTAATTTGATCATTGATGACCTCACCTGCTTGACCCTGCCACTACTAGAATGGCCTAATTTTCCCCTACTCATCAATTATATAAGGTAACAATGTGTTACCCCAATCATTGAAATTCTTCACCAACTCCCTAATCTTCCTACTCAAGTCATCTGGTAAGGTCTGAAAACCTTACAATGATTTTACTAACACTTGAGTAGGCTTTAATGATTGGGGCCCATTGTTTGTATCAAAACTTGAGGCCTTGTACATGACATCCAGATCACTGGCCCTAGGGATCCAATTTTCAATCAATGGTATCACTACCTCCTAATCCCTATCAATATTGTTTATTGCATCTAATAGCAAAGAATATAAAGAATGTATAGATAGAAATTTATTATCAACCTTTTCATTCAAATGCCTTAAAACAGTAGTAACAATTTCTTTTTTCTTTGAAAGAGATCCCTCCTCACTTACCCTCAAAGATGCTTGTAACTCATCAATTCTTTGCAAGAGTTGCTTCTTTGTAGGATCAATAGAGCACTTTATTTCTTCATCAATTTCCTCTAAAGAAGGGGTGAAGGCAAGATTCTGACTGGGAAACCTTGGTGTGGAAACAATTGGAGAAGCAAGAGGTGCTGACCCTACTGTGGAAGGTAATGTATTGGTCCCTAGAGCACTTGACGTCTCCCCAATCTGTCTATACCTAAACCTTTCCACCTCAGTTTGTAACTCAACATTCTTCTGTTGCATCTTGCTGTATTCTTCAATCAAAAGGTTATACTTCTCCATTAGGCTTTTCTTTTCAACCTCCTCCCTTTTAGCAGTCTTTTGGGCCAATTTCGCCACATTCACAGTTAAACTAGTGGCCTCGGTGGTTGAGGTCTCTGAATCTCTCTTTATTATTAATCCACCTCTAAACTGTAGATTAATGTTTTTAATATTTGGCCTTCTCCCTTGTGGGGCCAATGCCCAAATTGCCAAGGTTTCATACCCTTCATTGAAAGCAGAATCTTGAAGTGTTGGCTTGACTTCTTCTTCAGAGTCTTGCAAGGGATGCTTGGACTTCATAATAGCATTAAAGGGCATTGCATCTGCAATGACCCATTCAGGAAGAATCAATACACCAACCCGACTCACCAATTTTTTGCCTTCCTTAGGAGTGATGTTCTTAAATTCTTCCATTAATTCAGCTTTCACTTCCTCATCACTCTCCTGGTCTGACCTGTCAAGTCTTAGTTATCTTCTCTCCTTACATTTATTTTGATATTGTTCAAACTTCATCCTCCATACCAATTGCAAGAATACATGAGTCTTTACAAATGCATTGTCATCTACAAACTCCTTACATGCTTGCATTCTTGCATCTTGTACACTTTTTCCTTTCATATCTAAATTAGATAAAACTAATTCAGCTGGCCTAGGAGGGCAAGGCATACCAACCGGCATGTCCTAATCAGTAACAATAATTTCATCCATCAAAATCTCATGTGGTTGATTAGTTCTTTTCCTTTTAGGGCTTGGCTCAGATGGTGGTGACAAGGGACTATCTTCTGGTGATGACACAAAATCAATGATCTTAATTTCTCCATGCACTTTGAATTTTGGACCTGGTTGTGAAGGAAACTTCATAATTTATTTCCCCTTTATGTCCACTTCTTCCTCATCATTCCTGCTATCCTTTTTTCTCCTATAAATGGGAGACTTTTCTGTAGGCTGGTATGCTGGTCTTGTTTCAAATGGTCTGGCACCTTATTCTTGTACACCCAGACTCAGCTCTAAGTTTACCTTTTTGGTTCTCAAATTTCCCGTAATCTCTTTGATGTTCTCCATTAGAAAATAAATTTTCTTATGGTGGGGACTGAACTCCAACAGTGGATCATATTTTGGATCCATTTTGTGCACAATATCTAATAGCTTATCATAAGCTATCCATTTTTCCTTGTTCAACTCCTGCTTATTTAGGTTGAACTCATTTCTGATCAGGTCCTCAGGAAAGTTGAACTCATGTACAAACTTGCCATCCTTTATTCTTTGTCTAAAAATGGTAAAGAAACCCTCAGGATTATGCTGCCACTTTGGACCACATCTCAAATGATAATCCTCAAAGAATTTCTCAAAGTGCACCCAACCTCCTTTTGAAAAGGAAAAATAATATACCACTGTATAATTAGGGAAAAATATTCCCTTACCCCTCCTTGTGAGGTTGTCCTCATGGATGCAACCTATTTGCCACATAACTTCTCCAAACCCCACTCTTGGTGGCACATTGTATGGGAGTATATGAGGGGCTCCTCGAAAACCATATACCCTCAAAATAGTGTTGACTGGGTATGGGATAATGTCACCCTAGTTATGGTTGACTTTTAATTTTGGCTTCCTCCCCTTTGGCCTGAGGAAATCATGTAGTTCCTCAGGAATCCTAGGTACATTCACCATCAATCTAGCCCTCAATCTGGAAGCAAAATAATTATCAAATTGCACATAACTAGTGCTTTCCTTATTACAAGATAAATCTATAGCCCATATCTATATTGGAAATCTTTCTCCATCAACCAATTGCCTTAATTTCATCTTCTCAGAGAAGAAGTCAGCATTCTTGAATAAAAACATATGAATCAACATAGAATACCAAAAGAATTGAGTTTCAATATCATTTTTCTACAGCTTTGACAGCCCCTCATGTATCCTCTCAGCCAAGAAAGAAGCAAAGTCATATGTGACAGAGAATTTAGGGTTTTGTATTTGCACCCCCATGAACATGTATGCAATGGGCATCACCACACCAGGACTGAAACCCAAAATCTGACACAATGAATAAAAAGTGGCCAGGAAATGATTTGCAAAACAATTTAATTTGAAAGGTTCCTGGTCACTGGGGCTGATATGAAATCTTGAACCTCCTACCCTAGCCAGATGAGGTGGAAGCAATTTATCTCTGAAAAGAGACTTCAACTTTGCATATTCCTACTTCATTTCCTCAAGGTTGATAGGGACCAGGTCCTCACTTGGTTCACTCAAGTCAAAAATCTATTGAATATCATCTTTGTTAATGCTTAACAAAACCTTTCCATCATTATCCCTAATTACCCGTGTGACAGGGTCATATCTTGCAGCTACTGCCCTAAGTAGGTCTACATCAGGGAAAACATTCAGTATCACCAGCTTCCCCATATCATACATCCATCCATTTGAAAAAGGGTGAGGAAAATTCCTCTTTCCATACCACAATCTGAACATTTCCAAACCCATAAGAGGAACCCTAACATTGGCTATGTTGGAACAATTGTATACTAACCCCTCCCCCATGATTTTCCCTCTCATCAAAACAAATCCCTTCTTTCTATCATTCATTGACAAGGGCAATTGATCCAAGAAATCATCATACAGGTTTCTTTTTAAATAGTTAATCTAGCCAGAATGTTGCTTGGGTGGTGCCATCTTGGACAAACTAGGGCTTCTTATAACTTCACACTTCAAATAGCTAGGACTAACCAAAGATATCAAATTACAGAACAAAATATTGAAATTTCTCACAATTTAAATAAACTATAGCCCTAAAATGTCTATCAACAATCCCTATGATAAGTATAACAAATATTTTCCTTACTTCAAGCACAGAGTGACCGGGAAACACATAAATTAACTCACAGCTCTTTTCGCAGAAATCCCAAATTCTGGCTCTCAGGGTTCACAACCTTGCTCTCAGCTCTGAAACTGCTTCGTAAAATATCTGAATGCTTTGTGACACACATAAAGTAGGAGAATTGATTTTATTTCAATCAAATTGTGCTAGTAAATGTCTCATCCCCCATTAAATCTCACTCACGCATTGCATGAATGGCTCCAACCATATTTGATGCAGATTTAAATTTGAGCCGTCGATCCATCATTTTGATCAAATCATCGATGGCTACCTTCAAAATAGGCTAACACAGTCACCAACAAGGCCATAAGGGGTGCACCATACCATACGCTGCGAAGGAAGTCCACGTGGTGGTTGCCCTAGATATTGCAATTGGTAAAAATATTGCAACTTCGGATCACGCGATGGCGGGCAACCGTAGATCTTGAGCATCAATGATATCATTCCTTCAACACAGTCATCGGCCCTATCATTAACCCTCGAGCATATTTTCCATCAAGATTATAAAAAATCCGTCGATTTGAATCATGTGCATCTTAAGAGCACTCTAGTAATCCGCCTTTTAATGTATTTAAGGTTGTGTTAATGTTCCACAGTATTTCCTTTATTCTTTCAGCTTCATCAGATGATACATGTGGCAATCGCCCATGATATCACGATTGACCAAAGCACTGTGGTGGGGCCATCACAGGATGACAGGGAATGACTAAGATCAAATGGTAGTTGATCAACGGTCGCATAATTTCATCCCCCAGAAGGACACGTGGCGCCCGCCTGCAATATTGCAATCGGTAAAAATCCTACAGCTTCCGATCACGTGATGGTGGGAAACCGTTGATATCCGAAGGCAATTTGATCAATGGTAGCATGAATTTGATCCCTTCCGCAAAATAAAACATTCATTAAAATGGATGATGAGACATCACTAGGCCAACGGTAAACACAGGGCCAACCGAGACTTAGGAAATAAAACCCTACGGAGGAAATAAAGTATTAAAATAAAAGTTGGGTTTTAATTTTAGTCTAGTGACGTAAGCCTAAGCCATTAACCCCAGTGGTCATGTCATCGATGGCTTAGCCAAAGACTTTCATTAAATACTAACCGTACAATCTATAGGTTTTTCAGATTCGAAGATATGGGAGAAGATCTCGATCATACCCCGCCAGCTCGCAGACCTAAGGTGTTACCCTATTATTTGGCACAAGGTCAACAAAAGGCAGATGTGTGTTTTGTATGGAATGTGGGGCCCAATCTTCACTATTGAGCTCATAACTTGTGGTTTTAGATCAATAATCGAGATCAAAAGCTAATGTAAATCTCTGTCATTCTCCGCTAGCTCACATGAGGAAGATGAAGGTTGGTTAAAAGCCATGAGGTCAACAAGATTGCGATGCGTAGCTCCAACCATTCAGTTTGCAAAGTGCATAGGACTTGCCGACATGGTATTTGGTTTCTGAGATGGATTAATGTTATTGGTCATGAGGAAGGTCAATGATGCTTCATTGGATGTCAAATCGAGTTAGCCCGAGATAAACTGTTTGATCTGCCAACTCTTTAGGAGATCAACGGGTAGTATTGAAAGTTGGAAAATGGCACATGGTGGTCATTTTATCGTACAACTAGTGAAGCATTAATGAATTATTCCTTTCTTGTGTAGTCACGTCGATCTCAATCTATGTGAAGATGATGTTGGCAATCATGAAGGGTGATTTGCAGATTCTCATGTAGCTCAAGTGAAACAGTGACAGTACAGACGTCGCCAAATTGCCATGTTTGCACATGCATTTTTAATAAGCATTGATGAAGGTTTCCATTACCTCGCACAATAAATACAAGAGGAATTAACTGCTAATTGTGTCATTCTTCTAGCAGTTAGAGCACTTTCGCTGAGTCCTCTAATCAAGTTTGAGTGCTTGTCTAACAAGAGAAAATGAGTAAGTCAGTAAGGAGGTATGTTCGTTTGAGCTCACAAAAGCTCAGTCCTACTATTCAGGAAGGTGCTTTGGTTGACAAGCCCAAGCTTGTGCCCACTAGATGCAGTAGAAGGTTGCAATTCCAGGACATTACTACTCAACTGGTAGATGAAAAAGGAAAGTAGTCGGTGTGCTCTATTACTAGTGTCAATAGGAAAATGAGGTATGGGCATGGCTCCTTTGGATGGCAACACTCTCCCATTGACCTTACGAGCAACACTTTCGATGTTGTAACCGAGACTGACTTCGACTACTGTTGGTATTTACCTCGCTTCAATCACAGTCTGCCCTCTGATGAGGAAGTGATATATGTGGTTCCATTGGTGGTTAAAACCCCAAGCTGACATACTAGAACTGTATTGGGCAAGGACAAGAAAGAAGAGGAGGCTGAGGTTTCCTCTCCTCCTCTAGCAACAACTAGAAGCGAGCGTGTATACCAGGGTCTGAGTGTTGGTAAGGGCAAGGTGGTAGGTAAATAAGAAGTTATTGTGTGGGATGTAAAATTTTGTGTTGATGATATTGTTGTTGTTGGTGGTGTTGGTTCTGCGTGTGTGGCACATTTTGATGTTGATTGTGTTCCTTCGTGTAAATTTGGTTTCCTTGTTTCTTTGCGTGGATAGCAACAAAGGGAATTTTCATGACAATTTGCATTCCCTTTTCTGATGGTAGTTACAACTTTAGCTTTCCCTAGTTGCACTATGTTTTGCAGATTCAACGTGTGGGAAGTTTTGAAATGAAATTCAAATGCAATGGAGATTTTGTTCAAATAAAAATTTGTGGTGAAATTGCATTTGAGCCCAAAGCTTGTTGCTCCCTTGTCATATAAAAGGGAATTCAAGGCACATTTGTAGGGAGAGAACTCATGAAAGCTCTAGCTAGGTTTTGAGTTGGATATATGGGTAGAAAGAGAGGAATAGAATAGATAACCTATTTTGAGTTTTGGACAAATATATGCAAATTATCTTAAATTGTATGCAGATATGACTTATAAGCATGAATACACGTATAATTATAATATATTTTCTCTCCTTATGTGGATTTGAGTGAATTTTGAATGAAATGTCAATGATGTTGTCATTCTTCTTTTGAGAATTTGTTCAATTGTGTGTCTATTTTTTTGCTTTGATTCAAGAAAATCAATTAAATGATTAAATGGAGTCATAAGTTTACAATTATTTACAAAGGATTTGATAAGTAGTAATATATCAGATAATTGAGCTCCATAATGTAAGGTATTATATGAGTAGTCCATTCTATTAAATTCTTGGGTCATTTCTGCTA
>VDFB02171759.1:50070-73568 GCA_007258455.2 Sequoia sempervirens
AAGTGTTCTTTTCTTTAGAAAATTCCTATTGCTTATTTCAAACAAATATCTTTATGAAAGAAGTATATTGGCATGAAATTAAATATGATTTGTATTCCAATGTAAAAAATACAAAGAATGTAAACAATTCTTTCAACACATAAACTATTATGTAGTAGTCAATTAAAATGAAAAAGCTTACTCTATATTAGTTAGGATACACAACTAAGAAAATGATATAAAGTGACTTATTTATCCTAGAGGAACTAAGTATATAGTATACAAAGAAAACAAACAAACCCACAACTACCCCTATTTTGAAGGAGTTTATTTTTCTCCCCTTGCTGATCTCGCTAATATTGTCTAATTATTTTAAAGAGATGAAGGGCCATAACACAACTTTATTCAACCCAATAAATAGCTTGGTTAATGAAACTTGACAAAAGCAACAAAACAATTGCTATATTTGGAATTTCATGTTGAATGAAGAGTGGGGACAATAATCTACTTATAGTTTAATAAAATACTATTTTTATAAGAAGGCTTGACATTAGAAAGATAAGTGTTACTTATAGTTTAATAAAACACTATTATAGTTTTACCAACATATACTATTGTATGCTTGCATGGCTTCGTAGTTAATATATGGGTAGATAGAGATAGATGGGGAGAGAAAGAGACATAGATAGAGATAGAGATATATGGGAAGAGAAAGAGATATGGAGATATATGGGAAGACAAAGGAAGAGAGGTTGAGATAGAGAGTCGATGGATAGGGGGGATAGGGAGGGGGAGATAAAGAGGTGGAGGGAGAGAAAGGGATATAGATAGAAAGAGATAGAGAGAGGAGTGAGAGGGAGATAAAAAGAGAAATAGAGATAGAGATATAGAGTAGGAAAGATGGAGGGAGAGATGGAGTGAATGAGAGAGAAAGGGGGGAGAGGGAGAGATAGCTAAAGAGATAGAGGGGGGAAGAGGGAGTGACATAGATAGTGGGAGATATAGAGATATAGAGAGCAATAGGGAGAGATATGTCAATCACCCTCCCTATATCTCTATCTATTCATCCTTATATCTTTATCTCTCTACCCCTCTCTATCTCTTTGTCTCCCTTTCTATTTGTATGTTTGTCATTATCTCCCTTTCTCTCTATATTTTCTTCCCTGTATTTATCTTTGTCTCCTTAAGTGTGCAATGGGTACATTGAAGAGGTCTTAAAGGAGAATTATCATATCTTTAATCAAATGGCATGCTACCTTGAGCATAACTCCCCAAGGACACATGCCATCCTTGGATTGTTGACATGAAACAACCAATCAAAATTTAGTTTATCTCTCTCATATTAATATATATTACTATTATATTAAATATTTATTATATTAATTATATTTTGGATTATATAAAAATGTACTTATTATTAATTATTAATTAAAATAATTTTATACATATTTAATAATTTTGTTAAAGAATATAATATATAATTATAATAAGTTGAATAATTATATTATTTATTATGTAAAATATAGCTAATATATACTTAACTATATTGTAGAATGTGGAAACCTAGCTAAATGGTGCCAAAATTTTAAGCTTAATTAACATCACGAGTGAAACCCTAGCGAAGCGGGGTTGTAGCTTGTCCTAGTGGAAGTGAAGGTCAATGCACCAACACGAGGAAGAGTTTGAGTAGTGAAAACAAGGTCAATGCCAGGCTTGAGGAAGGAAGTTTAGATGAGTGAGAACAAGGTCCAATGCCAGCAGAATAGTTTGGGGTAGTGAAAAAAAGGTCAATGCCAACAGGTGAAGGAGTTTGGAGTTAAAACAAGGTCAATACCAGCACCGAAGAAGAGTTTGGAGGAGTGAAAACAAGGTCAATATCAGCATCGAGGAAGAGTTTGGAGGAGTGAAAACAAGGTCAATACCAGCACCAAGGAAGATTTTGGAGTTAAAACAAGGTCAATACCAATGCCGACGAAGATTTTGGAGGAGTGAAAACAAGGTCAATATCAATGCCGAGGAAGAGTTTGGAGGAGTGAAAACAAGTTCAATACCAGTGCCGAGGATGAGGTTGAGGGCACTCAGGAAAAATCGATGATCAAGGGGGCAATGAGTACTATAAGTTTGGCACCCCCATTCTCTTTAACCTTCAATTTTCATGCCTAGTTTCCAAAGATCTTCTCGTACATTGGCACCTCCATTCTCGTAAAATGGTATAAGATAAGATAGAAAAAATAAAATAGCTTAGCCTTTCACATTTTTATGCACCAGCCTTAGGTGTTGGAAAGAATCCCATAATCAACCCACATCTTGGTTGAGGTCTAGGATTTCATCACACATAGCCTTCATCGCATGAGTCTGAAGAAATTGTAGACTTAGCCCAAGTATATGCTAGGCTAAGGTAGATCTAATCAATGGAAATAAAGGCATACAATTATTCTTTAATACCTCCACCACAAGCATATGCAAGGTGTTGGTTATTTTTACATAAGCAGGTTGATCTTCTAATCTACCTATGGAATTTCCAATTCCAATAAAGGGCAGCTTGAAAGACCTGGACCAAATGATGAGGATTTGAAAGACCTCGTACACTTTGGGCTCTACAAGACCCAGGAGGGTGATCCCTTAATGCGTTTACAACCTCTACACCATCATCATAAATAGCATTAACAACAACAGATAATCTCATTTAATAGCTTAACATAATAGGATAATACCGAATGGAATTGGTTTTTTTATCAATAATATCAACTATTTGGAGCATGAGATAACTACAACAACATTTCACAGTATAAGATAGTCATTGATTTTCAATTTGTAGCAAGCTCTAGGTAAAGGAAAACAAATACTGAACCATACAAATAAGTACAACTTAGATCAATGCCATATATCCATTGGAGGAGTCAAATTTATAAGCATCTAAGGGTTTATGATAGATTTAACACATAACATATAAGATCCTTGATAAAATTGCTTTACAATCTCATCAATATGTATTCTAACCCAATACTACTTATCAAATCCTTATACAAAACATATCCACCTACAATCTCATTCAAGCATTTTAATTAATTCCTTGAATTAAACCTAAAACAACAATCATACACACCACAACAATGAGATGAATGAAACAACCCTTGATCATTTTATTCAAAATTCAGATATGCTTGTACAATGGAGAGACATGAGTTCAAATTAATCATATCAATTC
This sequence comes from Sequoia sempervirens, assembly GCA_007258455.2. Lineage (NCBI taxonomy): Eukaryota > Viridiplantae > Streptophyta > Pinopsida > Cupressales > Cupressaceae > Sequoia > Sequoia sempervirens. Next base: position 53,258 of record VDFB02171759.1, read on the forward strand.
AAATGCTAGTACTATCATAAAACATCAAATCCCCATGAAGTCAAAACCTACTACAGAATGACTCAAAATCTAAATTGCGTTTTCCCTAAAACCATCAGACTTTACAATTTGCTCTGCAACTTCATCTAGACTCAACCAAAAATATCTAACTTTCTAACCTATACATCTAGCCTTGAAATCCTTCTTATAGAAAAAGAAGGAGCAAACAAGCATCAGGCCAGAAAGCACACGTGTCACCAGCCAATTGGATCGCCTTGTGATATTCCAAAAATTTGTTACAACATAATCTCCCTAGAGAATCTTCTTGTTCATCGTGCCCACAAATAATCGTTGATGCAGTAACAAAAAACTTCAAGAATTTTGCACCTAGACTATCACCAAAAAACAAAACTGGAATCTGTTGTAACTGCAACAACTGATTTGTCAACCATTAGCATCCTACTCCTTTTCACTCTTCCTCAGTTAAATATACATTTACCCATTTCTAGTACTCTTCATCAGTTGGCCAATCAAAATTGATCACCTCATTCACCTTGACACTATAAGGTTTGTACTTAACTTCCACCTGATTCACTTCTGTTTCAAAAGACTTCAAGAATGAGCTGGTGCTAACGATTTTGTTCATACAGCTCACCAAAAAATCATAATCTAAGTTACCCTATTTTTGAGGGTTTTGTAGTTGAAACATGGTATAAAGGGGCTCTTACACTTTTTGTGATTACTTTAGCTTGTGTAAGAGGCCCCATGGATACTGTTGTAATTGTAGTATGCATGAATAGGGTGTATGATGAGAAATAAAGAAGGTATAGCTACTTTCCTCAATATTTTTGTGAAGAAAAGCATGTGAAATGAGAGGTTCAAGCCTAGGTGACCTAATGGGTTGTTTCTGAACACTGAATATAAATGATATACACACACACACACACACATATATATATGTATGTATGTATGTATGTATGTATGTATGTATGTATATGTGTTTTTAAATGTAAATGTAAATGCAATTATTGGATGCTCTCCTAGAACAATAAATGCAACACATCATTAAAGAAATTTATATCTATGTATATAAATGTGTATTTCTAAATGCAAGTGTAAATGCAAAGAGCATATGGTTTTGTAGTGTTATAGATACAACATATCCATAAATTAATGTAATTGAAATTCTAAAGTCTTCAACACATTTAATATGAAATCAATCAAACTAATAAACTACATGAGAAATAAATGAAAATAGTAAATGCATATGTATGTGTATTTGTAAATGTAAGTGTAAAATAAATAAGAATAATGAAAATTATAAAAGAATACAAGGAAAGGTCTCCTCCCTTCTTGGTAGTGATAACCTCCTCCACACACAACCCTTAAAAATTATGAATAGAGGAATATAATCTTTGAAGAACTCAAAGTTGATTCTCTCCTACCTAATGCAATTAGTCATTTTATCCTTACAAACATTTATAGTGATTACTAGAGGCACATAGACCAATTATTCATAATAGAATAATTTGATCATACTTTTACAATGATGGCATTATGAGAAAACCTTAGGTTAAATGAATAATTCCTAGATAAGTTCTTTAAATCATATCCAACCGTATAAGAGAAGACCGCTGCTATGTGTACCTGGATACCATGGAGAAAGGCTCTTTGGGCTCTTCCATCAATAATCCTACCTTAAAACATACCAAAAGTCTCCTAGCAATTAGACTTAGGAAGATTTAAGATGACTTAAAAAAAAATTATTGCCAAAGCATAAACTTATGATGACTTAACCAGGCCTAGTACACACTCCCTCCCTATTAACCACTTAGACATATGGAAATTAAATATAAATTTGCTGCTATTTTTAGTCATGTAGGTGTCCAATAAACCACTTGGTGGTGTTTCCCTTCAAATTTATTTACTTGAATGAAGAGAAAAAGTCCTTTGATTACAATTAGAGAATACATTTGAGGCCTTGGTTGTGTAACTGGTGGACCATAGTCATATTTAACACTTGTTACAAAGTTTGGGAGTTAAAACGTTAAGTAGATTTGATTTGTGATGGACACATTTGGACGGTAGTAACAATAACTTGCAATCTATCAAGACTTGATTACCTTATAACCTGTGAAATTCTAGTGATGAAATGATAGATTAATCATAATGTCACCTTGGGATCACATCACCATGAAAGAACTTCATCCAACATCCTTATGAGTGTGGGTACCACTAAATAGGTATTTTTTAGATCTATCTTCCTCGAGCGAGGGAAATTCAGGAAGAGAAGAGGAAAGCAAGGCATGTAGTATGTCTAAAAGAGGGAGATCAACTAGAGGTCAAAAGATTAGAAGAAAATTTTGTAAACGCATAGAATTTTTTCTTGATGAAGGGGGGTCATGCTCTTATGATGATGAGAGCATAGGTGATGTCGAGGTTCCCTTGAGGTACAAACATCTATGGAAACAATGAGTACCCAAGGAACTTCCTCCAATAAACACTGATTTTTGTGTCAACGAGAGGATATATCGCATAGCACCATTGTCATTACATGGTTTGGGCCTATTTTGCATGGACGGCATAAAGGTCTGTTACGAAAAAGTTACTTTGATGGAGTATGTCGGACCCTATTACAGTTACAAAGATTGGATGCAACTGGTTTGATATACACAAATTATGCGTAGGTATGCATTGTTAGTAAATTATATACAACTAAAAGATAAGGATCAAAATAAAGGAGTGGCTATGTACATTAACAAAAGGCCAAAAGCATCAAGGAATATTGCAGGGTTTATAAATAGTACACGACCTGGGTCAACAAATAAGCAACCCAATTGCATATTCGAGGCGCGCAAGGGAAACTATGTATTCGTATGTGCGATAAAATCAATAACTGCGGGGGAATAGTTGCTAATCGATTACAATTTGAATCACTTAGTTACAAACATAGTTACTATGGGGGTGGTACATACTATGTACCATTTTACCCAACCTCCAATTAATGACTCCAATATACCATTTTATTCTTATGTTTTTTTTTGTAAGTCTATTGGTTTCATTTTGGTAATGTTTTTATATTTAATTTTTGTCATAGCGGGACATTGATCGTACTTAGAAGGCTTTGACCCCGAGCACAGATCGCAATGTATCTTTAGGCGCTTCTACCTAATAGGTTTACCTCATTGTAATTGTACAAATTAGATACGAGCAAAATGTTTTATTATTATGTTTTTTCATAAGTTTATTAGGTTAATTTCAATAATGTTTTTAATATTCTTGTTGCAGTCGACTGATCGGGGAAAGACACCAGCAGTAGACGAGAGCATCCATGGTGACATGCAGTCAATATTTTGTGATGATGACATCACTTATTTAGCAAACCCTCTCGATATGATAAGGAAGATCCAAAAAAAATGCAATGAAGAAATCGTTAAGTTGATATTCATAGTGCCTCAAATAGAAGAGATAAGAGAGAGGGTTAAAATATTGTCTGGGAGATTACAAAACTTGCAAGTAAGTTATCATGAGGTCTTTAATTATAACATAATTTCATTCATGGTTTTATATTTTGTACTCTTTTATGTCATGAACTAAAATATGTGTTGTTTTTATAGGGTTATTTTCCTCCTCATGATGCTCTTGGCCATGATTAGGGTACTACAAGTGCTGCCCGAGGAGTAGGGGTTGGTACAAGTGTCCATCTTGATCTTCCTACGCATACATCACATCATCTGACTCCATCATCCATGCCTATATTTTTGTCTGAAATGTCGGCAACACATACCATGTAGGCATCAATTAATGCACCCTCTGGCAACGAACACATGCCACAACATGCGTTAGGACATGTACCTGGGGATGCAAAGGCCACTAGTACTGGTGATGTTTTAGCAAAATTTCCTAGATCTTCTCGTATTACTAGTACGGGAACATTTCTAGTCACACTTGTGGTGACCAAGGATTTCGTTCCCATAAAGATAGAGGAGGTCCGAGGTACTTTAAATTTTTTTAATTATTATTATATATAATCCAATTGAAATTTACTTATTGATCGCTCTTTTTAGACTATTGATCCCATGATCATTTTGTAGGAAATGATGTTTTTTATAAACATCTAAGTGATATTACATTGGAGCTCTTCGGGACCACCATACGTACACGGTGGAATGCCCAAAATCAAGGTTTAAAAGATGAGCTCATTAACCGTTTAGTTATGCTGTTCGGTGATAAAACATTCAACTGAACCAAGGTCCTTAAGAAAGTCGGTACCTATCTAAAGTATGCAAGGGACCAATATAGGTCACATTTAGAGAAGAACAAAAAGTATGAGCATCCCCCCATGATTCTGGAGAGGGAGTGGAAGGACCTGGTGTCAAATGGAAAGGAGAAGGCTAAAAAGAAAAAAGGAAAGACACCACCAGGCCAAGGAAGGTATGTGATACTATCAACAATGTAATTATATATTGATTAATCTTTCTTTTTACATAATCTAACGTATTTCAAACTTTTCATAGGCTACTCGACACATCGAAGGAAACAAAGGAAAGACTAGAAAAATATGGGCAGCACAAACTTGGCTCTGGTGGCTATATGAAATTAGCCACACAAATTGTAAGTATCAATAAATGAAATATAGTATCCAAATAATAAATTGAAAACAATTTTTGTTTTATCACACCATAGAAGCAAAATTCATGATCTTATGCAAAAATGTAGGGGTCTGAATTCAAACGAGTTCCCACAAAAGATGACCTGAAGATTTCCTTCCAGCAAGACTATGGAGTCATGGCTGAAAGCCTAAGAGTCTTGAATCGACACATAGGTAAATAAACTCAATAAATTTTATTTAAACTTGCATACTTGTGCAATCTATTCAATATTAATTTCCACCATAAAGTAATTACATGCCCATTTGTTTTAAACATTGAAGCAATGATAATACTGCACATGACATTGGAATGTAGCCTGGTGAGAGTGGAGCACAACCTGTAGATGAAGGTCATAGAGTACTTTAGAGCATGCAGAGCGTGATCAACATGTTGAGCATGATCGGGCTAGAGAAGATCAAGAACATGATGTGGCCCCATCAGGTAAAGAGGACCACTCTAAAGTTCTTTTAAACATATTTAATTGCAATTGGTGTATTAATTAATGTAACCTTTCATGTTTCAACTTTAGAGCATGTAGAGTGTGATCAATGTGTTGAGCATGATCAGGCTAGAGAATATCAGAACATGATGTGGCCCCATCAGGTAAAGAGGACCACTCTCATGTTCTCTTAAACATATTTAATTTCAACTGTGTATTAATTAATGTAACCTTTCGTGTTTCAACTGTAGATCAGGATTTAGAGGGTGTTCAACATGTTGAGCATGAGTCTATATCAAAAGTTTAGGAACATGATGTGGACCCATCAGGTAAAGAGAACCAGTCTAATGTTCTTTTAATTAATGAAATACTTGTAACAATAATAATAAAACATATTAGTTTAACATTTCTTTCTTATTGCAGTAGACCCCCCCTTGCAGTGGCGTTCACATCATGAGCAGATGACTAGTCGTACATTAAGATCACGAGTAGAGGGCAAAATAACTAAAGGGGGGACAAATATTGATTTAGAAAACAATACTCCACTTTAGATTTTTGTAGCTTTAAAAAAGAAACAAAAAAAATTGATTGTAATCATATCATGACAACCATATTTTTGATAATATGTAAAAATTGAAAGAATGAATATTATATGTTAACAAATGAATGTGAATATGTTAATTAATGAATGTTATATGTTAATGAATGAATGTTATATGTTATTAATGGATGAATGAATGAATGTTATATGTTATTAAAGGATGAATGAATGATTAATGTTATATGATTGGGTATGGGGAATTGAGAGTGATGTGAGGGGGGGGGCAAATAAGCTTCTACCGTCACGTGGTTGGCCCTGTTAAGTAGAGAATATTAAACTATTCTAGAAACAAAGAGAAGCTCAATAAGGTAATGCACTTTTCAATATAAGAAATGCATTGTTTGAAGCATCAAACCAATATGCAAAGATGAAAGAAAGTGCTAATTTTTCACTATGGTGGCAGAAAAATGATTCTTTATACCCCGAATCCATGCTCTGCATCATAATTTGAAGTTGTTTCCATTCCAATGTTTTGAGTTTAGTTTGTTTGTATGGCTTTGTATGAATACCACATTGTGTTGTGTGTGGATTTGGTGTCAAAGCTCTGTTTCTTCTATTTTTAGTGGTGACATAACTCTAAAATTTGACTTTTGTGCATAATAGGTTAGTGGAAAAATTGACAGCTTTGAAGGGTTTAGAGGCTCGATTGAGATAGATACAGGGATATTTGGATCTTGTTGTTGATGGGAGGCTTCGACTTAACCATGAAATTTTGTACCATTTGCAGGTATGCAAAAGTTTCTCTACTTACATTCATTCTTGATCATAAATGTTGTAAATGATATTAATGCTTCCAACTTAAGATTCATTTCATTGTTATAATGATCAAAATGTTATACTTTGCTATACATTCAAGCATTATATTTTCCCCTATCCTTTTCTCTCTCCCCCCTCCTTTTAAGAATTTTCTTTGTCATAAAAGATTCACATTTCTATCTCATTTACACAAATTTATCTGAAGTGCTAGGAGTGAATAAAGATATGTAAAAGATGATGGATTATGTCTAAACAACAACTTTCCATCTTATAGCTAATTAAATCCTTAATAGTTGAATAGTTTAGAGCTTTAATAATGCTTGTATATGCATGTGTAGCAATAAGGGAGCCTATGTGAAGATTGAAATTTAAAACATCACTTTGGTATTTTTCCTTAGGTAGTGAAATGATATTTTGAGTAATACAAACCTCCACACATTGATATTTTTCAGCATTGCATTGAAGAAATTTTTTTCTCTTATACCTACCCTCGGCTAGACATGGAGGTATATAATATTGGTTTCTGAGTTTATTCTGTAAGTATTTAATTTCATAGAGGAAGACTAAAATCTTCTTAATGTCCTATGTCAGGTGTGAAAGCATATGAATCACTTGCTAAAGGCACCATTTTGTATTCATCCAAGAACTGGTTTGTTCTTTTTTTTATGTTTCTTGCATGTGTTTTTTTAGGCTCTAGAGATGTAGCTCAACTCTTTCCTTTTCACTTTCCATCTATTTTGATGATTATAGTAGATTGTCCTCATAATTTTTCTTGTAGATCTGTTTGTAACCTTATTTTATACCAATCAATTTGCAAACCACTCACATATTAAGGACCATTTCACTAACTTGTAGTCATCCATTTCTTCATATGTTGTAGGTTTTGTCTGTGTGCCAATATATCCTGATGATTGTGAGAACTTTAATCCTACAAGTGTACACAATCTTTCTCAAGTAAAAGTCTTACCTTATTTTATAGTACATTAAATGGTTAATTGAAGGTGCTTCTTTAGATCTGAGATAGTTGAACTCTGGATTAAAATATGGTATTAGATGGGCAGTATAATGATAAAACTGAGGTCCATTGAACACAAATTATGAACATAATTTACTGGATTATGAATAGGGTCATGTTCATCTCCATTTCCATTCATTCCATCTTGCTCACTGGTCCATCACCTTGAGTTTGGTCTGCTCACCCAGAAATCTGGATCCTTTCAATGATCTCACAATCATTCATCCCTAGAGTGAGCCACTGTTAGAACTATAAAATTTTGAAAATTTCATGGCTGCACATACTCATTAGTTCCCAAAAATTCCCATACCATGAGCACAAGAATCCTCTCTTCATAACATTTTTTCCTATATTATGTCATGTGATCCCATGGAATTCATCGAACCCTGAGTATTTCAATGTATAATTCATATCGACAAGAGATAGTGAGGGTCTCCCCAATCCATAAAGAGTTTTATATTAACGTATATTTTTTGCAGTCTATCGGCAAGAGTTCGGGAATATCATACTGATATGATTTCATTTGAAGACACATATCGACATGACGCAGTTCATTGTCTTAGTGATCAAAGGATCCTATCGGCGAGAAAATCTTCATTGATATAAGTCATAACGAGCACATGTGTGTTATATGGATGAAGCACAAAATGATTGTCGGCGAGACCTAAGTCATTAGTGTAAGTCATAACGGGCTTATTTGTGTCTTATCGATCGTGGTGCAATTCCAGAGCATCAAAAAGGAATCTGCAATATTCTTAATTAGTTTCCCAGAAAAGTGGGTCATGTCGGTAGTATAGTACCATTGGGGTGAGTTCGAGGAAGTCTTGTCGACCCATCATATCGCTATAGCGAAATTATATCGGTAATAGGACTTGGCAATATTCATTGTCTTGCTGATAACAAAAGTCATCGGCAAGATTGGCACCATCGGAGAGAGATATGGAAGTCAAACTGAATATAGCTTTATCAATAGGAGAAACATTTTCTTTCAGCAATCAAAATTGCTGAAGGAAGGTTCTTGGCAAGATACAAGTAGTCGAAGGCAAGTCCCGGCGACCCCCAAAGTCACAACGATAAGTTATCATTGGTGAGAATCATAGCGATACACTTAAGACCAAAGGAATAATTCTCAGAGAGACTCAGAACGTCGGTATGACTGCATGACACCATAGCAACGTATGATCTATTGGCTATCGGTGAGACTCAGAACATCGATGAGACTATGTGACACCAAAGCGATATGTAATATTGACTGTCGAAGAGAGTCAAGGCGTCGGCAAAACTATATGATGTCTTAGCGGTTGTCTAATAAACATGGAAAATGACTGAATAAAATAATTTCCTGAGATTTGAATACGAAGGGATGCAACTTGATTGATCTCTCACCGATGGTACATTTCAACGAATATTTTTTTTAAAAAAAATTGCATTGTTTTGTCAAAATTTCAATGAACACAACTGATGAATCACCGGAAAAGGTCCAATGAAGTTGCTATAGCTGCGACAAAGGCTTCCTCATAACTCCTTGTCCATTTCGTCGCAATTTCGATGAAGTCCACCAACGAATAACAAAAAATGTATGACAAAGTTGCTTAACTACGATGAAGGCTTCATTGTAACTCCTTTCCCATTTTGTCACAATTTTGACGAATGCCCCAATGAATCACATAAAAGGTCTGACGAAGTTACTTAGCTATGACGAAGGCTTCGTCGCAAATACTCACCCATTTTGTCGAAATTGTGACAAACTTCTGGTGTTCTTTTGACGCTTCGGAAGAGCCATTGCAATTGCATTTTGGTTGTAATTCATTGGTGGATACACGAAGTTTTTGTTGATATTCCGACGAACATCCAAGTCATTTTATGATGCTGACGACCAACGAATCTGTGCCATTATTTTGACGTTTAATTCATCGTCGAGTTTGTGACAAAAACATAACGACAATTTTTTTTTCGTCATTTCATTGCCTTTCTGACAAAGATTTGTTGAACAACTGATGAACGTCCATCGAAAAATGGTGTCAAATTTAGTAGTGGTGTGATTTTATAATTCTATGTTTGATTTTTTTGTGAGTAAAAAAAGTGAGATAAATGAAGATGTGAAAGTGGGGCTCTTTGGTGGCACCATTTTTGATGAGGAAATTGGTAAAGAAGATAAGATAAATAGAAAGTTTTTTAAGTGGAGAAGTAACTTCTAATTTTTTTGAAATGTATAAATAGGAAATTGATGGGGATTTTCTTATTGATGAGATGGATGTGAAATTGAAAATAAATGAGAAGAAAATAAATGAAGATGAAGATTTATCTGCAACATGTTTGTGTGAAGAAGTTGTTAAAGATGGCACAGTGGTTCAAGACATAATGATGATGGTGCGAGTAGATTCATGTGGTAGATGAAAATATCATAGCAAAGAATGTGATAAAGGTTTCAATTGAAGATAACATTGAAACCATTGTAGTAATGAAAGATGAGGTAATTTTTTTTGCATTTTGGGATTTCCATGAAACTATAAAGACATATTTGTATGTGTATGTTGTAGGTTTTGATATGTATCATGAGGGACTATGGTGGAGGTGGTCATATTTTGGTGGGTTGGATCCCACGAAAGTGGTTAGGAAAGGAAAGAATCATTGGAGAAGGAGGATGGTTCATGGTTGATATATATCTGTGAGAGGAAAGAAAGGTGAGCAAATATATTAGAAGAAGATGAAGAAAAAGAAAGAGTATAAGGGTAAAGCACAAAGTTGTGTCACACATTCAAATAACTTATCGACAACTAAATTTAAGTATTTCTAACTAAAAATCAATTTTGGTCAAACATATGATCTAGTAAGATTCATTCTAGCTAAGTTAGATGCTTCCACAACTTTTCAACTAAAATTGTTGGCTAAAAATGTATGGAGCACCACTTTGAGTCCAATTTACCAAAAAATTAAATTATTTGAAAAAACTTGAAGTTTCAATAACTCTTGCTAATGTAAACAACATTTTTTTAAAAATATAAAAATACCCTTTTGTAGATCCATAAGTGTAGTTTTCAAAAATATATTTATTTTAATAGTTTAATTATTTTTTATATTTTACATTTTATTTTTACTAAAAGTAGGTTTTCAACACAAAATATTAGGTTGATTACTATGCCAAGGAAAAATACTAAAACTTATTAAAAAAAATTGAAAAAATATGATGCACTAGATAAAAGAATCTATTTTAAGATGGTATAATTTTGTTTCCATTTTAGGTAAATATTTAATATGAATGTTGATGTCCGATGAAAACAGTTGTTTTTTGATTCACACACATTTTAATATTTATTTAAAAATATATATTTATCAAAATTGGAAAAAAATATATCCATGCACTAAAATTTCAAGTTATAAATACATACAAAAATTTTGAAAGAAAAAAAATAAAATTTACTATAAAAAGTTTGACGTCCCATGTAACTTCATTTTTCAGCAACTAAATTATAGTGTTAATTTATTCAAAACTAGTTTAAAATAATTTTTTATATTTTAAAAAATAAAACATAAAAATACTAAAAAATACATATTTTACTAGTTTACATCATTTGAAAATTCAAAACATATATACCACTTTTTAGTGATTCAAGTTTAAAATTGGATTAGCTTGGCCATTTCCTTTATAAAGTGTGACAACTTTGTGCTTTTACCCATAAGGAAGAAAAGCGGATAAAGAAAAAAAAAAAAGAATCTTCAAATGTTCATGATTTTCCACTCATGAAACATTTCTCTACTCGAGTTGTTTGATGTAGGAGCATCTGGGTGCATGAGCAATCGTGCACACCAAAGAAAGTGTTTTGTTTTTAATTTCTCATTTTTGGCTGTGTTTGATTTTTGATCTTTTGGGCATGATTTTGGAACAGTTTTCACACATTTTCAACACATTTAAAATTAATTCTTATAATTATTGGATATGTGGAATCAAAGGCTTAATTTGTATGTGTTTAGTCGCTCAAAAATTAAATTTTTCCTCACCAAAATTGTGGAGAAAAAAATTAGAAAAATGCATTAATTTTTCAAGGGAAAAAAATAGGAAAAATGCATTATTTTTTTGAATGCCTGGTGAAGGAGTTAGTGGAGTGAGCTTATGAGTGAATTTTTTTGGAAAAGTACATTAATTTTTTTAAGCAAACTTGATGAGAAGAATTTCCCACGTCTAAGAAAATGATCAGAAGATTGGAGGATGATTTTTTTGATGCAGAAGGTTGATTGTGACCTCTTGAGTTAGATTTGATAGTGTTGGAAGGATAAGTGCATGGATATGCGACACAATTTTGGCTCTTAAGATGCCACTTTTTTTCTAAAATCAGAAAAATCTGATTTGCACGAGAAAATGAAGATAGTTATGCTCAAAATTTAAAGATGTAACAATAACAAGAGTTGAAGTGCTCTAAGTCTAGTTTCTAAGCTACTAATTATTTTAAAAATTAATGAAGATTAAGGGTCTCACAAAGGGGGCGGGGGTAGAATTTTTTTATCAAAAAATAGAGCATAACATCTGAGCCCCTCCCCTCCCTTTTTATTAACATTTTTTTTAAATTTCAAAAATTCGAACAGTGAAAAATTAGCTAACACCATGTAGTTTATCCTCTTTCTTTTGGATAACTTTTTTAATGAATATATAAATATTTAATGAATTTTCAAAGTGGACACATCCTGAAAAGCTGAATTTTGAGCATGCTCCCCCCTAATTTTTTTGAAAACTAATCAAAAATTGATTTTTTTCATCATGTGTAGAATGGAGTCTAGTTTTAAAAAGTGTATTTTTTTTCAAGTTTTGATGAATGAGTAAAAATATATCCTCAAACTAGCACATGTTGGTTTTTGACCAAAAACAAAGACATTTACAAGAGAAGTTATGAATCAAAACCTTAACTGAATCAAAGAAAAAAAGGAATTATATATTTAGATAGCTAAGAAAGGGTTTAGCACCATCATATTTTTTTATAAATTTTCATTGAAAGACATGCAAACATGACAGTGAGCACGACCAAAAATGCGTGAAATTTTTTTACCATTTCAAAAAATCATGCCTTTTGCATGAAATGGTTGTCCAAACCTTTGGGTCAGATGCCCAATGCAAAATCCAACCCATTGGGTTGGTATTTCCCAATGCAACCTAGTTGGAGAGTTCCAAGTTTAGCGCTCACCAAATGGGTTGCTTCATTTGGCTAGTGCCAAATTTGCAACTCGCCAAATGTCATTCATGACTTTTGGAATGCATTTTTCTAAACTCTTTCATTTTCTCTTTCTCTGCCAGGGAAATTATAAGTTGACATTTACATATGGACATTACTTTCTTATACTTTAAGTTATATTTCATGTATATAGTTGTAGGATGTTTGAGAGTGGTTTCAAATCTCTAAGAGTTATAATGAAAATTCTAGTTTTTGGAAGATTTAAAAAAAATTAGACTTTTGTCAAATTTCAGTAATCAACATGTAAAATTTTAGTAATCAGGAGGTTAAATTTTAGTAATTAGGAGGTCAAATTTCATCTTTCTCTCTCAATTTCACTAATTTTCATCTCTTATTCTCTAGACCTCTCTCTCTCTCTCACTATCTCCATCCCTTTATTTGACACTCTCTCCCTTGAGCTCAAGAACTACATCTCTACATGTCCATCTCTCTCACCTTCCATCTCTAATATCTATCTCCTTCCATCTCTAATATATTTCTCCCTCCCTCCCTCCCTCCTTCCCTCTCCATTTCCTGCCCTCCCTATCCTTCTATCCACTGTCTCTCTCTATATCACCTCTCTCTATCCCCTCTTTCTCTCTCTATATCTTCCATTCTTTCCCTCTCCTTCTATCTTCCTCTCTCCTTCCCTCCCTCCCTCTCTATCTCCATTCTCTCTTCCTTTCCTTTCCTCCTCTACTTCTCACTATCCAACCTATCCCTCTTATCACCTCTTTCTCTCTCCCATCCTTCCCCCTCCAGTCCTCTCCACCTTCCTCCTTGCCTCTCTGCTCTCTCCATCAGACGTCTCTATCCACCTATCTCATACTATACTCTCCTTCTATCTGCTCTTCTCTCTCTCATTCTGCCTCTCTCCTCCTATTCTCCCTCATCTCTTATCTCCTTCCTTCTCATTCCTCTACCATCCTATCCACCATTTTTCTCCACCCCTCCTCCATCCACTATCTCCTTCCTTCTCTATCCCCTCCATGTTCCTCTCTCCATTCTTCCCTATCTACTTCTCTCGTAGTCACCTCTCTCTATCTCTCTCCTTCCCTATCTAATATATTTATCTCTCCCTCCCTCCCCCTCTTTATATCTCTCCTCTCTCCCTCTCACTCTTTATATCTCATCACCCTCTCTCTACCTACCTCTCTCTCTCCTTCTATCTATCTCAAATATCCATATTTTTCTATCCCTCTCTACTCTCTCTCTTCCTTCCACCCAAATTCACTATACATATCTCTATCTAACTTACCCCTATATACCTCTTTATCTCTACCTCTCTCTTTCCCTCTCTCAATCTCTCTACCTTCCTCATTATGTTTCTACTTCTCTCTATCACCTCTCTCTCTCTCTCCCCCTTCCCTCTTTACTTTTTTTCCCTCTGTTAGCTCTCAAAAATGTAGGAAAAATACCTCAAGAGGTTGCCAATCTCTTGATACGTTTCAAGGTAACAGACAAGGCCAAATGTTTTAGGACTTCTACTCTTCGGGTGCTGCTAGACCTAGGTGGGTGTACCTATAACAATAAAGCAGACTTGACCAATGTTTATTTCCTAAAGCAATTTACCCACACTAGAAAATGGGAGTGGATAAATGAGTTTTATTTTGGTATAAATTGTATAAGCAATATCAAGGCTAAAATCTAATGTGTTCATATAAAAAAATGAATGAAACTAAATAGTGGAATGGTAGAGACTAGTGCCTTATTGGGTGTACGGAGTCAAATGAAAATCTGAAATGAATAACTTCTTTCTGGAAGAAACTCCAATTGTTTGGCATATAGGTTTAAGTTTATAACTGGTATAAGCATGCAAGGATATGACTATTGAGTTCTTCTTAATGATCCAAATGAGATTTCCTAATTACTATGATTAACTAAAAGGATTTAATCTCTCCTTGAAGGAACCAATTAATCCAATCATATAGATACAACAAGTGTGAACTGATAAACCAAAAAATATCCTTGATATATCAGTTTAAACAATTAGAAAACATAAACCTTGGAGACAACTTCAACAATACTTTTAATTAACACAACAAACAACTAAAACAAGAAAAATTCCACCAAATAAAATGAATTCAATTGAATTCTCCATTATTTCATACATGCATCATAGTCTCAAAATTGTAACATTTTGTATCCTACTATATTTTTTACTCACTACCTCTCTCCAAATCTGTTGCCAAAAAATGAGTATTTATACATCGGCCACATGAAGAGTCGTGTCCATTCGTATTCAAATCTCGGCGATCTGTTGTATTCGAGCTTTTTCAAATGTTCGCTAAACACCCGCTGAGATGTCCTACAGTCATACTGACATTCTAAGTCTCTCTGACTACCACAAATTATATATTGCTTTGATGTCATGTAGTCTCATCGATGTGCTAAGTCTCACTGATAGATATCCTTTCAGTCTTGAGTATCATTGTGACTTTAGGGGTCAACAAAAATTCCTCTGACTACTCTAGCCTTATCGAGATGTTTCATTTAGTCTGCTTTCTAATCGCTGAGGCATAATAGTTTGCCTGCTGATGGAAGAAACACTTTGTATGACTCTCGTACCTCTCTCTGATGATGCCAGTCTCACCGATGATCAAACATATTGCCAAGTATTAATGTAATCCTATCACTATGACATAGGGGGTCGGTAGGACTCCATGAGCTTATCTTGATGACAATGATCAAATCTTCCTCTATTTTATCAGTAAGACCAAGTGAATAATTTGCGACATTACACCGACAGCTTGAGTTTGGCTGATGAATTTCATTATCGGCCAGACCATGAATATTGCTAAGTCCACCTACCAATGTATTTCTGTGATAGGGACATGGTAAGTCAGCAAGACTTCCTTGAACTCACCCCGATGACATTATATTACCTACAGGATCTACCTCTGCTTTATTGGAAAGACTGAATGAATGTTGTCGGACGCTACTTCGATGGCTCTTGTCTCCCCGATAGTTAATTTATGCCTCGATCAGTAAGACATAAATGAGCTCGCTATGAATTATTCCAATGAACATTATCTTTCCGATAGGATCCCTCTGTCATTAAGACAGTGAACTGTTTCTGCTCGATGTGTATTACCAAATGAAATTTTATTTGTAAGACAATCCTAATCTCTTGCCGAAAGACTGCAAAAAGACATACATTAGTATAAAATGCTTCAAGGATTGGGGAAACCTGCATCATGTCACACCAATATGAATTATATACTCAAATGCTCAGGGTTAGGTGAATTATATGGGACCAAATGAATAAAACAAACTAAAGCATGGGAAAAATGTTATGCAAAGCAGATTCTTATGCTTATGGTATGGGGATTTTTGGGAACTAATGAGTATATGCAGCCATGAAAATTTTCAAAATTTTATAGTTCTAACAGTGGCTCCGTCTGGGAATGAATGATTGTGAGATCATTGCAAGGATCCAGATTTCTGGGTGAGCAGATCAAAATTTCAAGGTGATGGACCAATGAGCAGGATGGAATGAATGGAAATGGAGATGAACATGACTCTATACTACTGTACATGGAAAGATTTATTTAAAAGAAGGAATGTCAGGATTGTCCATGTACTAGAAATTCCTGTTCCTTTTATTTCCTAAGCTACTGTGCATAGAGAATTTTTTTTTGAGAGGATTGTCAAGAGTTGTCCATGCATTGACAACCCTTAATCCTTTGTATTCCTTTGGCAACAAAATCAGACTTCATTTCAATAAATGATGGCTCAAGTCCACCAAAAAGAAAATCCCATACTTTCCTCTATCAAACACCCAGTTTTGCTTTGATTTCATCATATTCATGTCACTGTTATTGAAATTTTTTAGAGAATCATCGTGCCCAGCTTGGCCCAAATTCCCTTCACCATTCTACAATCCAAATTCTCCATCATCATGGGAAAAATCTCTGTTATCTTCAACATACAAAGTACATGCATATTCAATGCAATATTTCTCATTATCTTGCTCACTATTATGTATTATAAAACAATCTCCCAACTGTACTAAAAATTCACCATTAGAATGTTTTTCTTGAGAATCAAAAAATTCTATTATATCAACACTGTTTGAGACAAACAAATCTGAAACCTTTTGTACCTCTTCCATATCACCATTTGGAGATGATACTGAAACATGATTCATATCTTCATTTGTTTGTTGTTCATGTATATCTAGACTAATCAATTTCGAACTTCTATCATCCTTGGTATGGAAATAAATGTTTTCTCCACATGAGCCAAAAATCTCTAAATTACATACCTCTTCTTGAATGGATATAGATTTTTTATCAACTTCAAAGGTTTCTCCATCATTTTGAGAAATGCACATGGAGTCATATGAATCATCACACAAAGTATTTTCACTGTCAAAATAAATGTAAGTTGGACATAAGACTTTAGAATCACGTTCTTGTGCACATTTATGGAATTCAAGAGTTAGCAAATATGAAATTTTCTCACTACTGAGTGAACATGTTTATTCTTCCATATCTTCCATTATTTCTCCCACTTCTTGATCAAATGTGTCTTCATGGTATTCAACTATAGCTGGAGGAATTATTTGTTCACTGTCAAATGGACCCGCATTGTCCATTGCTTCTTCTTCTTGATCACCACAAGAACTCCAAGAATCACCCCATTGTAAGTCAAAATCCATAGGTTCATCTTCACAATCTGAATATTCATTGGATCCCTCAACACACGTACTACTTTCACCATCAAAATCTGTTATGCAAAAGAGATCTCTTGTATCTTCATCTTCATCATGCAGGCTATCATATGAATCATTCTGACCTACACATGTCTCATCTTCTATTGGCTACATTGTTTGATCAATTTATCTATACTCATCAGAAATACATATATTGGATTCAACCTTGATTGTGTTCTCATACCTTATCCTCTCCATGGCATCAATAAATTTATTCACTCAATCAAAGGAATGTTGTATTGATGATTTTGGCCAATAAGCTAATTTAGGTTTCCAAACTCTTATGAAAATTGCAACAAAAAGGGGTCTTGTAGGCTTACAATTAGGAGGTAATTGCATATAGATATTTATCATCATGTTGTATAGAGAGCTTTTATCTTCTCCTTCATGTCTCCTTATGTTAAGAAACACATCAAAGGGGTAAATTCCACATTCTAATTCTGTGATGGAACCTTGGCTTTGAGTATGTACGTATTCATCTTCCTCCTCCTTAAGTTGCTGACTTGGATTACATTTTGTTGCAAGTTTTGATTGACACATTCATGTGAGCTAGAATTATGTTGATCATATTGATAGTCTTGATAGCTTACCAGCCTTTGTCCAAGAGGGATTGGATAATCATTTACTTGCTTTGATGGCTGTGGTGAATGAATGTTTTGTTGTACATGATATGCATTGCTTCCATTATGAATATTCCCAATTGTATTATGAGGTGATTGAGGGGTCAAAGGCTTGTTTTCACTTGTGTATTCATTCTTATTGCATAATTCTCTTGATTGTAACATTTGTTGTTTCAATTGTAGTGTTTCTTTGTCAAATTGCAGCTGTTGCTTTTTCAATTCTTTAATTTCTCTTATCCACTACTACCTTCTAAAATATTCTTTTGTTCCATACACAAATTGTCTATCCATTCTTCATCAAGTTTTTACCAGAGTCGCCACCTACTTTTCCAAAACTAGGAAAATGATTCTTTTAAAATTATTTTTTATTTTCCCTAGGGGAATCACATTTCTATGAAACTTCTCAAATTATGAATCTTTCTTCAATGACTCTATATGATGATCTTCAACCGGATATCCTACAAATGATTTCCCCAACAGAGTTGCCAATTTGTTAGCTCTCAAAAACGTAAGAAAAATACCTCAAGAGGTTGCCAATCTCTTGATATGTTTCAGGGTAACAGATAAGGACAAATGATTTAGACCTTCTACTCTTCAGGTGCTGCCAGACCTAGGCAGGTGTACCTATAACAATGAAGTAGACTTGACCAATGTTTATTTCCTAAAGCAATTTACCCACACTGGCAAATAGGAGTGGATAAATGAGTTTTATTTTGATATAAATTGTATAAGCAATATCAAGGCTAAAATCTAATGTGTTCATATGAAAAAATGAATGAAACTAAATAGTGGAATGGTAGAGACTAGTGCCTTATTGGGTGTATGGAGTCAAATGAAAATCTGAAATGAATAAGTTCTTTCTGGCAGAAACAAAAATTGTTTGGCATATAGGTTTAAGTTTATAACTGGTATAAACATGCAAGGATGTGACTACTAAGTTCTTAATGATCCAAATGAGAATTCCTAATTACTATGATTGACTAAAAGGATTTAATATCTCCTTGAAAGAACAAATTAATCCAATCATATAGATACAACAAGTGTGCACTGATAAAGTAAAAAATATCCGTGATATATCAGTTTAAACAATTAGAAAACATCAACCTTGGAGACAACTTCAACAATACTTTTAGTTAACACAACAAACAACTGAAACCATAAAAATGCCACCAAATCAAATGAATTCAATTGAAATATCCATTATTTCATACATGCATCATAGTCTCAAAATTTTAACATTTTGTATCCTACTATATTTTTTATTCACTGCCTCTCTCCCTATCTGTTGTCATAAAATGAGTATTTATACATTGGCCACATGAAGAGACACGTCCATTTGTATTCAAATCTCGGCGATCTGTTGTATTTGGGATTTTTCAAACGTTTTCTAAACACCTGTTGAGATGTCTTGCAGTCATACCAATGTTTTGAGTCTCTCTGACTACCACAAATTATATATCGCTTTGATGTCATGCAGTCTCATCAATGTGATGAGTCTCATCGATAGCTATCCTTTCAGTCTTGAGTATCTTTGTGACTTCAGGGGTCGGCAAACATTCCTTTGACTACTCAAGTCTTACCAAGATGTTTCATTCAATTTTCTTTCTAATTGCTGAGACATAATAGTTTTCCTGCTGATGGAAGCAACACTCGGTATGACTCTCCTAGCTCTCTCCGATGATGCCAGTCTTGCCGATGATCAAACATATCACCAAGTCTTAATGTAATCCTGTCACTGTGACATAGGTGGTCGGTAGGACTTCATGAGCTCATCTCGATGACAACTACAGAATCTTCCTTTGCTTTATTGGTAAGACCAAGTGAATACTCTGGGACATTACACCTATGGCTTGAGTTTGGCCGATGAATTTCATTATTGACAAGGCCATGAATATCGCTAAGTCCACCTACTGATGTATTTATGTTATAGCAACATGGTAAGTTGGCAAGACTTCCTTGAACTCACCCCAATGACATTATATTACCGACAGGATCTACCTCTGCTTTATCGGCGAGACTGAATGAATGCTGGAGGACGCTACTCCAATGGCTCTTGTCTCACCGAAAATCAATTTATGCCTTGATCGGTAAGACACAAATGAGTTCACTATGACTTATTCCAATGAACATTATCTTGCCAATAGGATCCCTCTGTCCCCGAGATAGTGAACTGTGTCTGCCCGATGTGTATTACCAAATGAAATTTTATCGGTAAGACAATCACGATATCTTGCCGAAAGACTACAAAAAGAGATACGTTAGTATAAAATGCTTCAAGGATTGGGGAAACCTACATCATATCACACTAATATGAATTATATACTCAAATGC
>VDFB02171760.1:0-16180 GCA_007258455.2 Sequoia sempervirens
GCATGAATGGACAATATGCATGAATGTATATCAACATATACCTTTAAATTTTGTTATATTGGAAAATTAGCATTTATCTGTTTCTATTTGTCAGAATAGCTTTAGAAATCATTATTGTTATAGAAAATCAGTGAAATGCGATCGCATAGATTGATTAAATAAATTTAAGCAAAGGCATAGTTTATAAAACTAGCGAGTAGAGGTACGTAATCCATGAGTGCAAATTAAATGCATTGAAATATCAGGAAAATGTGAACACATAGAGAGGTCAAAATAATTGAAGCAAATGCATTAAATGGCATGTGGCTGGTGGGGAAGGCGCTAGAATGGCTTGGTGGCCATGGGTGGCTAGCATACTTTGGCCATTTAATATAGATTTAAGCTAGTTACAATGCATCGCAGCTACTTTGTGGACGTTGTATTCTGTTGTACATGCTTGTGTTCTAAGGAAGAGTATTGTATATGCATGCACAAATGCATATGTGCATGTAGTACATGCACACATGCATAGATGGATGCATAGACACATGTATGCAGACAAAGATAGATATGTTACAAAGAGAGGTGTGTAGATACATGGATGTGTAGAAATATGCATATATGCATCTGCAGATGGGCAGAGACAAAGACAAATACATGGGTGCATGAGTCCATACATGCATATATACATGTATCCATGCAAGATATCGATAGATGCATATATACATGGATGTGTGCATGCAATTCATAAGTGCATATATGCATAAATCGATGTATACATGTAGCCATAGATACATCTATACATATATAGACAGATGCATGGAGAGATGGTGAGATATATGCATAAATCGATATATGCATGATTGCATCTATGGATACATAGATACATAATGAAATGAAGAAAAAGACACATTTATATATGCATATACGGAAGCATATAAAATTGAAATATGTTTAGCATATTGTAATCAATGAGTATTTAGACTGAACGCCTTGATAGTGGCATGTTAACTGTGTCATTGTTATCAAGTTTGTAGTGCTCATTTACCCTTGTAAAAATGCATATGTAATTAATTAGGTAGCTGCTAATTAGTCTTTAAATACATAACAATTAAAAGAAAGAAATAATGATAATTATCGTTGTGCACATTTCAACTATTAATCAAAGCCAATTAACAAAGTAGCAATGGAAAAGCATGTGCATGTTAATATGTTAGAGAGCATGTATTTGTGCATAAGTGTATAAGGATGCCATGAGTTGTGATTTCTACTTGCATGTAGTTGTATTAAACAATTAATAGTAAGTATAGAATGACCCCATGGGGTTGGGAACTGAAAGAAATAAAGGAAAGAAATAATTATAACTATCCTTCTGCAGATTTCACTTATTACTCAAAGCCAATTAACAAAGCAGCAGTGGAAAACCATGTACATGTTAATATGTTAGACAGTATGTACTTGTGCATAGGTGCATAAGGATGGTATGTATCTTTAGATTTTAGATTGCATAGGTAACATGTGCTTCATAGTCATCTAGTTAGGGTAATATGATCACTTTGTGCATATTGGTATTTAATTCTGGAAGTTGATGTTTCAAATTTTTGTTTTTTAATTTGGAAAGTGGTATTTAGCTGTTTTCTTGTTTGTGTTTCAAAGTGAATGCATTAAATGGCATGTGGATTTATCATGTAATACAGATTTAAGTGACTAGAGATGCATTGTGATTACTTTGAGCATTTCATTTTTGTTATTCTGCAGATCTGTGTAGTCATAGGAGATGTTGTTGCTGCAGAGTCAAGACCTAGAAATGAGCTACTAGATACATGTATCCATAGATACATGGATGTGGACATCTATCATGGTATCCATAGATGCGTAGATACATGTATCTATGAATAGATGTATCCATAGATACATCGACACATATATGGATAGATGCTTGTATACATATGTACATAGAAGCACAAATACATATATGCGTGTATGCATCTATAGGTAGAAGAATACATAGAACATAGTTGCATGGATAGATAGATAGATGCATAGTTGGATACATAAATGCTTAAATATGCATGTATGGAAATATCCATGGATTGCGTATGAAGTTGCATAGATACATATATCCATGGGTGCATGTATACATAGATGCATGTATTGCAGTACACATGGATGCATGTATATGTGTATCTCTGGGCAGGATGCATGGATGCATGTAAATAGAAGAATTTTGTTAAATGTCATAGCTATTGTCCTCATAGGCACATATGCAAAAGATAGAAGCATACAAAAGGCAAGTGAACTCTTTGACAAAAGTCGTGGAATAAATGTGGATTCATGAAATGTGGTTCGAAAGGGATTATGTAAAAACCCTTTTGTCTATTTTGTTGACTACATGTGAGCCCTGTAAAGACTATATATCATCAATTGCTATAGAGTTGTGCCATAGAGAGAGCTTTAGAACCAATGTGTTGTTAACCTGTGCTGTAATGAGAAGTTTGGAACAATGTAAACCTAAATTCTGCAATTGTAGCAATTTTTTCAAGAAAAGAGTACAGGGTGAGTTTCTAGAATGAACCTTTTTCTTTGTTTACAATTGCAAATGCAAGTAGGGTTTCATAGTGCTTTAAGGCATTCTTATAGTTTGATTATAAATTCATATTTTAAACTACTTTTAGTATCATTTATTCGAATTTCTTGTTGAAATGAGAAGGTGTCATCTGCATTTGATAGGAATTATGTAGAAACCCTCTTGTCCATTTTACTTCATGCATGTGAGCCCTGTAAAGTTTGTATATTTTTTATTACTGCAATGCGATCTCATAAAGAGAGCTTTGGAACCAAAATTATGTCAACATGTGCGATAATGAGAGTTTTCTCCTTGAACCTTGTTATATATTCAAAGACTAATTAGCAATCTAAATAGTGTACCCTTTAGTCAGATGCCATTCAATGCATTGAGTTTGCATCAGTGAACTATGTACCTTTAGCCACTAGTTTTAATCAAAGTATGCATATGGATTCAGAATCAAAAGCTCTTTCCTGTGAACCCATTTTTAATTTTCCTATGCATTTGTCGGGAATGCTTTTTAACTGGGAGCATTGGCCAATCACACTTCAACATATAACATATTACTTCTTTTTTTGTATAGTTTGAATTTGGAGAGCTAATTTTAATATTGGAAGATTAGCATTTATCTATATTTCTATTTGTCTGAGTGGCTTTATAAATCATTTTTGTTTTAAAAATTCAGGAAAATGTGAACGCATAAAATGATTAAATAAATTTAAGCAAAGGCATAGTGTAAAAGTTGGCAGCTAGAGGTACGTAATCCATGAATGCAGATTTAATGCATTAAAATATTAGGAAAATGCGAGTGCAATGCATGAATGCAAATTAATGCATTAAATGGCATCTGGCTGGAGGTGAACGCGCTGGAATGGCTTGATGGCCACACGTGGGCAGGGTACTTTGGTCATTTAATATAGAGATAAGGCACTTGTTATGCATCCGTATTACTTTTTGTGTGTTGTTTTTGTGTTCTATAAGCCTGTGTTCTGTAAACCTAAACTCTGCAATTGCTTTGAGCTTTTTCACTATGATGAAAGCATAAAGGATAAAGGAATTTTGTGAACTGTTATAGTTAATGTGCTCATAGGCACATATGCAAAATATGGAAGCATACACAAGGGAAGCGAATTGTTCAAAAAAACTCCTCAAAGAAATGTGGTCCCATGGAATGCAATAAGTGTTCATAATGGACACTTTGGTTTTCGCATGTTAACTTTGTTAGATAATGCAATTTGACATGAACAATGTTGAAGCCATGACATGAACAATAGAACTATTCAACACTGAACTCTATGCCTATAATAATTATTGCAAAAGCTGTAAATGCCATAGATGAAATAATATGAATAAAATTTTAGTTTCTGCTTTTCTTGAAATGCAATGAAAAAACTGCTAGAAAGGCATAACACAAGGTTGTGTAACATATTGCCACTCCTGTTTCTAATTTCTTTGGACATGAATGCTTTACACATTTGATTGCAATAGTAACATGTCTACGAAAATGGAACAAGAGAGATCATAAATCAGTAGTTTTAAGTCTGAGTATATATGTATCTTGATACATATAAGCTCGATTTGGCATTTACGAAAACAACTGTTATCTACGGTGAAAGAGCTAATTAGTGTTCCTATATGTGATATCCATAGAACAAAATAAATTGCTACAAGGCTAGAGTGGCACATCCATAAATGCATGGACGCATGTATACACAATTGCATACAGGGATACGTAGAAGCTTAGATGAATACATGCATACATGAATATGTGCATATGTGCATATGGACATAGAGGCATATATACATGTAAATATGCATATATGCAGTGAAAGAAACAAATGGATTTCTCTATACAAGAATGTACTTTATACATTAGAATGCGTGATGGAAAAGTGACTATAAAGTACAATGCATAAAAGCATAACAAACAGAGAGCAAATATTGGAAAAGCTAGAAACGACAGAATGCAAAAGGAAACATTTAAACTATATAGTTTGAATGGAATTATGCATAGAGGGGTAATAATTATTGAACATATATGTTGGATGTACATAGAGAACCATTGTCTTCGTAGGTGCAAAAACAAAATTAGAGTTTCAGATGTCCATATTCGAGAAGATTTTAACATAGTAACCTATAAAAGTGTCTAAATGTATAATAGCAATAGAGTATTTTAAAACCAAATATGTCTTTAACATGTCAAAACCAGTGAAGTTTCTTGGAGCATGGAAAGGCGAAAAAGTTAAAGTCTGAATAATGTAAATTTGTACCCTTGTATTCCTAGTTTCCTGTAAAGCCAAGAAAATGCTACGTATTAGAAACATAGTTTGTATGGATGGTGATTTGAGGTGCTGGTTCACAAGAGAAAAAGTTTACATATGAATGACTTTATTACCTTCTGGTGATGTTTCCTGTCTATTTGTCAATGCAAATGGCTTCAACAATGGCATTGTTTTGGTCAAGGCTAAAATTTCCTTCAGCGCTGAAGTCCCGTAGGATGAATATCATTGCTGACTTGTCCTTGATATAGTCTTCATAGCTGAGCTTTTGCAATGTGGGCAATAGATGGTGCATGGTGACTTGGCCAATTGAAGACTGAATTGTTTGATTGTCATAAGTTGTAATGGTAGTTTTAAGTTGCAAACAGAATGTATAATTGACTTGTTGGTTGCACTGTTTGCAGTGAGCAGTTTTTTCTTGGAGTGTGCCATAAGCAGTGAATTTGCATTTGCATTTTGGACATCATGCATGAAATGGATTGGAAAATGCATTTGCTGCTTTTAGAGTACCAGAAACCTATAGAATATGGTTCAAAATTGTTAGAGGAGACAAAAAATACAGGTTTGGATGCGATAGTTTAAAAAAAAATGAATGTCGTTACCTTAAAAGTTGAATGTAGTAGGCTGTTGAGTTTTTCCAAGCTTCTTTTGTCATTCAAGTTACAGATGAATGTTGACCGACATGTGTGAAACGTGTTCTTTTGATCTGTTTTTCTTACAACATTCTTGAAAAGCATTGCAGGTGTTTTATTTGTATGCAACTGGTCTTCGATTGCAAAGTATTGTTGCTCATATATTGACCGTAATAGCACCTGCGATTCAATGAGAGAATTAGATTTTGTTATGGAAATTGTTATAGAGACCACTATAGAACGAGAAAAGGTTGAAACTGAAAGAACAGGAAAAAGTTTTGTAGACCGAAATACCTGTGCTCTGTCTATGTCAGTGTGGCCATCTTTGATGTCAACTGCAAATTGGGTACCCATTTTCTTAGCACCAACTACTAGCGCAGCTATTGTGCCAGTTGGGTACTCATTTATAGTTGTTAGCAGCTAGCTGATAGTCGTACTTGGAATGAATTTGTACTCTTGATAGAGGTGTGGGATGTTTTCAGTGGTGCTTATGTCTATTAAAATCAAAATGCAATCACAGTCATCTCTGTCATAATCTGTCCTAGGTGCAACTTGAAAATCTGAGATTGAGATAGCTGACCCCGGGACTATTTTAGGCTCATGTTTATACACAAGGTTTCCACTAACATTTAACGTGATTGTCATTTCTACTTTTTGATCTGTTAAATCAGCATGTAGCATTTCCCATGTTTTGTTGGCCTTATCCAATGTTGCTTTGTAGACAACAAGCACATCACCTTGGAAGGTGTCTCCAGCTCTTTTTGCATTTAGCTGTTCGATTGAAACAATCGTAGGTTTCTTGACTCTTGTCCTACAAGGAACAAGGATAATGTCAATTGAATGCTAATTTAATATTAGCAAGCTGGGAAAATGGCAGTACAATGAAGAACCAAGCACTTTACCGTTGTGCTGACTCTTCTTGTGCAATTTGCACTTGTTTTGCCTATCTTTTTGATACATCTTTTGGCGTCCTACAAAGAATTGGAACAATGTTATTTGAATATTTGTGATTTGGGTGAATGAGTATGAAGGAATAATACTATGAGTGCTTTACCGTTGTGTTGATTCTTCTTGTGTGGTTTGTATTTGCTTTGACTGTATTTTAGTTTCATCCATAGATCTCCTACAAATAATGGATATAGCATTGAAAAAGGCATTGCAAAGCATAAAAGTGATATAAGGCTATAAGTTCTATAAGGTTGAATTTGTCTATTGGGCAACATGCAATTTTAGGAAAATTGGATTGTGATCAGTCCAATATGCTTCTGATTTATAGATAGAGCATATATTTGTAGTTGTGTTGGACCAAATGTGGTCAATGACTGACTTGCCCATGTTGTGTTGTTGGTTCAACATAAATTGTACATTGTTCTGCTGCATATAACTGTGAAGTATTTTTTTGCTTCTGCTTTCTGAAAACATGTCCACATTAAAATTGCCTAAAATGTACAACATGTTTTCTGAATTTGTGGATGCAATAATTATTTGCAAGATTGCGATTACTTCATCTATGGCAGTTGCAGGTCTTGCATAAATATTACAAACATTGAGTTCATTGTTAGATAGCATTACTGTTGATGTGATGGCTTCAATATTTGATGTTTCATGTTGTTTTGATTTTGACAAGAATAAATGTTTCCTAGTTAAAGTTGCTATGCCATGTATGTTATGTACAGAGAAGCTATCAAAATACTGCAGCAAGATATTTAGCTCAAAGGGATGCATATGTGTTTCTTGGAGACACAAGATATCAGATTACATTATGCCATAGTCATTGACAATGTCTTCTGCATGTGCTTTCAAGCTACGAGTGTTCAATGTACATAGGAGCATATGTGATTTGTTTTCTGAACATGTGCTTTGGTTATCAAATTTCCATTGTGCACATGTCTGGAGACGAGACATTTCTAGTTGTATTTTGTCTTTAACTTTGAAGTTTTTTGTAGTTAAAGGTTGTAACAGAAATAATGATTCTACTGATTTTGTTCGTGATAGAGCTGTATAGGTTAGCCCATGTTGTCTAATGCCTGTGGGATCAAAAGCCAAGGCCTCCATTGTTAATCCTTGGGATCGATGTATGGTTCGTGCACATGCTACTTGTATTGGGAATTGTTTTCTAATTGTAATTTTCTTGTTTGTTGTTATTTTCTGATTGGCCTAGCAATGCGTTGTATAGGCACCCAGTCTTTGTCAATGATAGTAGAATAGCATTGTGCTAGTTTTGTGCATTGATGATGTCCGATTGATGGGTCATTAAATTTAATCTAGACAATATCAATATTGTTTTGTGTTGTATATGCTTTAAAAATTCCATCTTAACCGTTGATGAGGCCATCTTGAACATTGTAATTGCCTGCATAAAGTTCAACAAGAATGTTTGGTTTCAAGCATATTTGTGATGGAAGTGTCGTTGTGTGACTATATACTCGTATTGCATTAAGGTCCTCCTCAAGTTCATCTATTGCATCTAGCACTATCATTTGGGTTGGAATGATTGATAGCATTTTGTTGTTATGTGCTTGAACATCAATTCTCCTATAGAAAAGGTGTGGAAGCAATGGATCAAATGGTACAGGACGAAAGAAAATTTTGTTGAGATAGTCTATGTCATGAGTTGTCTGAATGCCTACTCGTAGTCTATTAAGGATTGAAATAAATATTTCATCTTTTTGTCTCATGGTAGTCACCAATGAATAGCATTTTATGTGGTCTTTCCAGAAACTATAAGGCATTAATTCAATTGGAGTAGGCCTATTTTCAAAAACCACAGAGTCAAGGACAGGTTGTGCCTGGTAAAGGTCACCACAAAATATTGTATCAAGGTTTCCAAAGTATGTTGTAGGCATTTGCATTATGTCTTGTAGTCTTCTATCAATATACCGTAGGAATGTTGAGCCAACTAATGATATCTCATCTATAAGAAGTATGCACAATTGATCATAGTGCTTTGACATAGTGTCAAGCACTTCAGTGTTCAGTGGCAGGAATTCTGATGTGTTAAAAGGTATGTGAAATGCTGAATGTAATGTGAATCCCCCTATGTTATATGCTGCTTTACCTGTATATGCAGTTAATAAGCCCTTGGGTTTGTCTGGATTATTGTCAACATAATTGCTATACATGCGAATGAGAGCTTGGTAGATGGCCTTTGCTGTAAAAGTCTTTCCTGTTCTAGCTCCCCCAGTCAAAAACAAGTGCAATGGCTTTTGTGGATTTTTCATCTTTTTTATGAGAACATCTTTAACAATTGCTTGTTTTTCTTTATTTAACATTCGTCTTAACTTGTAGTATTCATTGTTATCTATAATCTGTGGGTGCTTTGCAATTTCAAATCCATTGGAATGCATGGTATTTGGGTTAGAACGACCTATGTTTGGAAGGTCTGTTTGTATGTCATATAGTTCTTTCTGGCGAAGCTTTGCTTGCATTGCTAGGTCAATGAGCTTTTCATCTTCAAGAGACTGAAGATCATTTATAGCTTTGTCAATGTCACCCCATGCGGAGTTTGTGTTGTGGATGAACTTTGCACTATTTGTTTGAATGGTTTGTCCATGGTACATGTATGCATGTTCCCAAGAGTCAAAGTTTTGTTTGAGTGTATGCTCATTAATGGTAAATGGAACATAGAGAACCAATTGCTCTCTACAATGATTCTCTATATCAAAGTGTTTGTTGAAATTGATAAACCGTACCACATTTGGTTTGGCCTTTGGTTCAATTGTAGCACCGTATTTGTTGTATCTTGAAACAAATTCTGCAAGACATATGTCCACCATTGTTTTAGGACGTTTTAAATAGTAGTCTATAATAGATTTCGCAAGAACATTTTTTGATTCGTCTGGCTCATTGCTCAATTGTTTAACAGATTTTAGTATAAATGTGCTATCATTGTCAGATCGTGTATCAATGAATATACATTTTCTTGAACTGTAGTTTAATGGCAGTGACAAAACAATATGTGCAGCTTGTTGTGATGACATTTGTTGCAAGTTAAGCATGGCATTTCCAAGTTTACTCACCATTCGTATTGCATCAATATTGTCTTGCTTGTGGTCTGTACGTATTCTTTTGAATGCATATGTCATTGACTTGTCTACTTTTGCAATATATGAGCTACAATACATTGCAGCAGCATATGCATTGAGGACAAATTGTGCATCTGTATTAGCCTTCCAAAGATCTGGAATTTTCCTTGAAAAACTATTGTTCCATATTTGTGATGGTTTTCTTTGTAAAAAAAGTGTGGGCCTGTTTAATGTTGAGCTCAAAGCTTCAATGTATTCATTGTCAATTAAGTTTATTTCTTTCAAGAACATTTGAAAAGTGAATGTTTCGTCATAGTTTGCTTTTTGGAGTTTTGCAAAGATGTCAGTGGCATTTGCAGTTATCGCTTCAGTCTTTTGGAGTATTGGTAAAAGTATAGTTGACTTTTGCATTGGTGGAAAAGGAAAATTGTATCTACAAAGTCGTTTTCTTGATCTCTTGCATTTCTTTGTATGATGATGTTTGTGTAGCATTGCTAAAGCAGGTTCCAAATTTTTGGTGTCGCAAGTAATATACTTATCAACAAAAGCTATGATGTCCGCATTGTTATCTTCTGTGTAGATTGGTGCATTTTTAACCCATATGAGGAAATGATCATGTTCATTTCCTCAATTTTGGAACTCAATGACTGAGAAGTAATCAATGACATTTCCAAAGAAAGAGTCATCTGTAAGTATCAATTTTTTTATTGCATTGATTCTATGTTTATAGTAACATGCACAAGTGATAGGATCTTTCTTGATTAGTTCAAATTTGTCAATGTGTGTTGGGTCATTAGATTCTTGACGGTTTTGTGCTGATTGGTGTAGATTGTGCAGCTCTTGTAATGATTGAATTAGTGGATCCCAATTTTGCTCAGCACTAGTGAAAGTGATGAAAAATGTCGGTGGTCCTAGTTGTCGAATCATAGCAAATACATTTTTCTTAAGTTGTTGTGAATAGTCTGGAGAGATTCTTATTCTTTTGAAATCAACATATCCAATATCTGATTTAAGAATTTTTTCTAGATTTGGTTTGTGTTTAACGTCTTTTGCAAATAGCTTTCGCTCTTTTAACTGGCCTTTTCGGATTCTTATTGTCATTGTAGATAGTACTTGTTGTATTAGTACCTTAATAGCTTTGAAAAAAATGTTTGTTGTATGATATGCAAATTGTCTTTGTGACTGTAAGAGCTCCCAGCGTACTATTTTCTGATATGTAAAGTTTTTTACAATGTCATTATCACGTCGTTTGCCAAAGAATAAAGTTGGGAAATTCATTTCTTCAGCATACATGTCCTTAAATATTCCAATTGGATACTTGTCCTCTGCAGGTGCAATTTCAATAATCTTGTCTTCCATGTTATGGATACTTCTAGACTCAGTAAATCCATGTATCAATGTTTCTGATGGGTTTTCATTTTCCATTTCACTATCTAATTTTGTTTCACTTGTATTTTGTGGACTATTGTCTTCATTTTCTTGAGTGCATTGGAGAACTTCTTGCCAATCTTGGTTTATGTGGACTTTGTGCATTTTGTATAATGGTCTCCTTGTTAATTGAGTCAAAGCTTGCATGATGACATTTGGGTGCACCATGCCTTTTTGAAATGCATTTTTGTATTGTAAGCGCCTTTTCAACGAAACAACAATTGTTTGTGTGTTGTTAATTGATTGTGGTAATGCTCTTTGTACAATGTTCATGTCAACAGGAACATTTATAATAGAACCTGTTAGGCCTATTTGAGACCTTTTGAACCCTAGTTCCCAAATTTGTGCAAATGCAATTCTAAGTGAGACAAGTCGTTCTTCTAGCTGAGTTAAATTTTGCACATAGCACAATGGTCTATTAGTTCTTATTTTATGTGGGGTAGCATACTTTGGAATAGTGGATTGTTTCAATGCAAAGTAGCATACATGGCATATGAAATTTTTGAATGGTAAGGAATCTGATTGTAGTAGCTTATAGTATAGTTCTTTTTGTTTTTCTTTGAATGTCCTGATGTCCTTGTTCAAACAGAGCACTTGGAAAATTGCACATGGGTATTTTGGTGTATCTTGTATTGTTGTTTTATAAATTTCTATTGGTGACAATTTTTTTTTTTTCTTTGGACTGGTAGGTATACTTTCTTTTTGTTTTTCTTTTCTAATCAAGTTCTTCAGGTGATTAAGTCTTATTGTTGATTTATGTTTAAAATTTTTTGTTGTGACAAATGGTATCAATTTTTTCTTATTTTTTGGCAAAGCATGTGTCTTGTTCAAGTAAGTAATTTTGTATTGTGGACCACTTCTGATCAACTTTTTAAGTTGGAGTAAGCTTGTTGAGCATTGGCGAGTTAGATTTTGGGCTTTGATTCTTAGAAGCAGCTCAAAATGTCCAGCCAGAGGGTTTGTATCATGGAACAGTATAGAGACTGATTCTGTATATCCAGAATCATTGAAATCTAAGTACTTTCTTGATGTTGTCAATGACCAGAGGCTTATTTGTATTTTCAACCATTTGGATATCCAGTGAATGCAGAACAAGTCACCCCACAATCCACATTCACTATGGTCTGTGCATGGTCTTGCAGACAATCGCATTTTGCGGAAGTATGTTTCTTGGTCATGTACTTTGTGCAATGTATATAAAGTATTAGGATTTAGTTCATTGTTATATGATTTAATTGCTTCTTTGTCCTTATTTTGAAAGCAAGTTAGGAAATGATCTATAGCTCCATTTCGTAATTGAGTTGAGGTGTACTGATTGTTAAGTAGTACTTGAAGCGAGTCAAACAAACAATCGCCAGCATTGTATGCAAATGTGCTTAATCTACAAAGGCCTTCAGCTCTAAGGACATTGTCAATGTTTGATATTCGAGGATACTTTGTGCACAGTTTTTTAATTTCATGTGAACCTACGGGCTATTTTGAAGTTACGTTTTGTGTTTCAATTTTTAACAATGGTTCAAAGTGTCCACTTAAAGAATTCATGTCATGAAATAGTATAGAGACTGATTCTGTGTAATCAGAACTATTGAACTGTAAGTACCTTCTTGTTGTTGTTCTTGACCAAAGGCATATTTGTATATTCAACCATTTGGATATCCAGTGAATGCAGAATAAGTCACCCCACAATCCACTTTCAGTGCAATCTGCCTGTGGCTTTGCAGATAATCGCATTCTACGGAAATATGTTTGTGGATCATGTACTTTGTGCAATGTATATAGAGTATCAGGGTCTAGTTCATAGTTGTATGATTTTATTGCTTCTTTGTCCTTGTTTTGAAGGCAACTCAAGAAGTAATCTATAGCTCTGTTTTGTAGTTGAATTGATGTGTAGCGATTGTTAAGCAGTAGTTGTAATGAGTCAAACAAACAATCGCCAACATTGTATGCAAAAGTACTTAATCTGCAAAGCCCCTCGCTCTTAAGCGCGTAGTCAATGTTTGATATTTGGGGGCACTTTGTCAATTCATAGGTGTCAACGTCTATCATTTTCTTTGTTTCTTTTGTATCCTAATGTGTTTGAGAATAGCAGATGTTATGTATGAATAGTATCAAACGCTATCATCTAGATTACAAAATCTATAGTTTTATCCTATGTCGCCTATGTGCTTTTACTCAATAGCATTCTATAGTATTAATCATGTTGTCGAGCATCTTGGAAGATAATAATCTCTATATATGTTGGAAAATGGATCTTGAGTAGTAGCAGAAGCCTATGTGACATATTATACAGCAAACAATTTTTTAGAAGCACAAGGGAAAAATAGTATTAATTCTTCAACCTGACCTTGTCATCCACTGTCCCCCACCAGGATTGTATGTACTTATTCCTGTTACATTGACAAATTGGATAAATGAGTACAATGCATGATGTATACTTTCAATGCCACAAACACAAAACAATATTTTCAGGTAGCTTTGTTTACATGCAAGAAATGGTGGATAAGAATCTTTTTTGCTCACATTGTCAATCTCAGGTCTATGGTCTTTAAATGTTTTGTGTAATTGGATTCCTTTGTTTCTATGTACTTCTAAGTGACTGATTTTCTCAAAGAGAAAATGATTTTAAAAGCTATTCACATAAACATGAATTAAGTGGCATGTAGAGAATAGTTTCATAAATCATTTATGTTTTAAAAAAATTAGGGAAATGCAAAGGCATTGATTGATCAAAGAAGATCTATGGCTTTTCTTATTTGTGGGAATAGCTTTAAAAATCATTTGAGTTTTAAAAATTTGAGGAAAATGCAAAGGCATAGGTCCATTGAGCAAAAGCGAAGGCATAGATCGATTAAATAATTAAAAAAAGAGATTAAAACTCAGAGGTGCAGGCACACAGTGCATAAATGCAAAGTAAATGCATTAAATAGCATGTGGGTGGATGAGAAACTGCTGGAATGGCTTGGTGGACATGTATAGCTAGGCTGCTTTGTTCATTTGTTATAGACTTAAGTCACTTGTTAAGCATGACTATTACTTTGCACAAATTGTTTTTCTATTCTACAAGTCTTTGTTCTAGGAGAGTTTACAGTGATTGAGCAGACTTTGTTATAGTTACAGTGTCCAGAACCAGAAACGAGTTACTTGAGGCAATAAATAGTTTCTTTCCTCAGTTTTCTCTTACTTTAGAGGTTTAAAGCACACAGTGAAATTGGCAATGTGAGCAAAAAAAAATTGTGGTTAATGTCATTTTGCATGTAAACAAGACCATGGAAAAATATTGCGTCATGTCTATGAGTAACGTAGTACATCATTCATTGTACTCATGTGCCATGTTAGCTTTTGAAATTAACTTTGTGGTCTTTTTTTGCAATACAGGAAGATTAAACATACGTTCACTTGCACAGTGCATAGCAACTTGCCACAGATATAAGTAGTCTTATGAACAAAATTGCCTTAAATGCATATAGGTAAAAACCAGTTGACATAAAACAAAGACTTATGACTTTATAGGCTATTTGAAACTGCAAACAGGGTTTAAAAATTGCATTCTAGCAGTTCATTCTATTCTATGGATATTGTATAGAGGAAGTATAACTAGTTAACACATAAGCAAAACTTGTTCTATTTTTTGAAGACAAATTACTATTGCAATTGTGGAAAATGCATTTTCCTGTTTCTATATGTGCAAGCAGCCTTTTAAATCATTTGTGTTCAAAGAAATGAGGAATACAAGATGACAAAATGAAAACATGAAAAAGAACTTTATGCAGTCATTATATTGAAGAAATTTCAATTGCATTTCAAGAAAAGCAGAAAGACAATTTGGAGAGCTGACCTTGCAATCTGCTATTGAATGATCAAGTATACTTGCAGCAATGTACAAATTCTGGCTGTTATTATAGGCACAAGTAATTTTTCCTAGTACAATGACAAAATTGAGAAGTGAGAAAACTGTAAAAACATATACTATTTCATCTACAACCATGGGAAATCTTCCTAGAAGCGCATATTTGGAAAACTCTGCCTTGTTTTTTTTTTTATAAAAGGAGAAGGTTAATATGCTAACCTCACGTTGCAGTTTGTGTGTGATTGTTTAAATACAGTTGAAAGCACTGATCCCTGTTACAAGGACAATTTAGACAAATGAGTACAGTGAGTGACATATACTATGTTATTCATAAAAACAAAACATAATTCTCATGTAGATTCATTTTGACGAGAAAGAACCTAAGTAAGAACTTTTGTTTCTTATAATGCAAATTGCATTTTATAATTTTTAAATACTTATTGTTATTTGTGTACCCTATAATATAGATTTTTTTTTTGCATTTGCATGCATTAGTGTAATTTTGTTATTGCAATGGTGGCATAAGCTCTTTAAGAGCAATCAATGGAATAGATGCCATATTTGCTTAAGCATCTGAAGAAGTGTAAATAGGCCATGGCAACCTGTCAATACTAAGCCAAAAAACAACACAGACCTGTGCTAGCACTGTTAAGTTCTGATAAAAACAATTTCTAGCTACTGTTTAATGCTAGACCAGCTATCACTTAATAGTAAAAGCCAGATAAATATTGATTTTCTAACTAAATGGGGTCATTTCATTTCCATTTGCATAAGTTTATTTTGTACCATTATGTAGCACTTACTATTACTTGTGCAATGAAGCCACATGCAAGTAGAATTCATAACTCATGGCATTTAGATACACTCAAGGAGAAATACAAACCAAGGTTGTTGGCATCCTCATAAGAAAGATGATGAGATACATCCAATTAATGTGTGCCACAACATCTTATTCAATGAAGATGATTTGGATAGGGACGTTAGAAATAAGAATCCTTATTGGTGTGTGAGTAATCCTCTTGTTCAAGACTTCTCAAGGAAATTGCATGCCAATACTATCAGTGAACAGGTGGAATCAGATTTATTAATTGACTTTGATTGATGGGTCAAATGTGCACAAGGATAGTTATAATTATTTCTTTGTTTTAATTATTATGTATGTAAATACTATTTAGCAATTACGTAATTAATTAGATATGAAATGATAGAAGGGAAAAGAAGATTAATTAATTAAGATAATTTGATTCATTAATTAATAAGGTGAATTATCATGTAAAAGTACATAAATTAGAAGTTTGGAAAAATTCCTCTTTCCTTTATGCTTTAATGACAACGAGAAAGCTGAAAGCAATTGTGGAGTTTAGGCTTATATCTGTAAATTGCATTTGCCCGATAGTTTGTAAAGCCTTCTCAACACATTGTCC
>VDFB02171761.1:0-10173 GCA_007258455.2 Sequoia sempervirens
AGAGTTGAGAGCGGCTTGAAGAATTATAAGTTAAGAATTATAAGTTTAGTGAAGCTCCATTAATACTAGAATTTGTCATGATTCTGGTCCATTCACAAGGGAACTGGGATGAATCATTCCTCAAACAAATTCAACTTGAGCCAAAACACATTCACAAACAAAATAATAAACATCGACTCCTTGATGTCTATTTTGTTAAACAAAAGCAAGAATCCAGACATGTAGGCATGAATAGTTAGAAGCAAGGAATCGAAAGGAATGGAAAGCAAACTTGTCATCTCAACTTACTAGTGGTGGCCAAAGGTTTAGTCGGTGCCAACAAAGAGCCTTGTTCAAGATGGAAGCTAAGCCAATATTAAATTACTAAGGTGTAGAACCCCAAAGGAAATACATTCAACTAATCAGACTTATTTTCTATCTTGGTTTAAACTTTCATCGGATGAGATTGACTTAGACACCTACACAGTTGCTTCCTTTCAAATGTAGTGAAGTTTTAGGAGATAAAAACTTTGTATAGGCTCATGTTTATAGTTTTAGCATATATTTTTCAATGTTCAGTTTTTCAAATTTTCAGATTTTTGAAGTTTGTCTAAGTCATTTTTAGATAGTTTTAATTTAGTTATATTTTAAAAATCTAAATATAATTATATTATTTTAATAGCCATCCCCTATCATCCCCAAAAACTAAAAGAATTTCCCCCAAAGTCGATGAAATACTAAATTTATTTGCAACTTTATTGGAGACACATTCAATATTGATTAAAAAAATTGTAGTTGAGTAAAAATTTTGTTTTTGAATTTTATTGGAGACCCTTTCAATGTTGTAAAACAAAATGCAGTTGAGAAATTTAAATAAAGAAATGATTGCAAGTATTCCAAGGCATCTTTATATTTTTTAAGGACCTAACAATATGTTGGCCACTAAGGCTTTTTCTTGTTTAATGTGTTCATCTTTGCAAATTTAAATACCATGTTTAAACAACCCAGCTTCTTGTGTCCACCAGTGGTAAAAAAAAATGCAGTTGAGAAAAGAAAATAAAGATGTCATGGCCAGGATCTCAAGGTATCTTATATTTTTAGAGGCCCTAACAATATGTTGCCTGCTGTAGCCATATGTAGCTTTGTCTTGTTTAATATGTTCATCTTTGTGAATTTAAATATCATGGTAGCAAGAGATTTAAGCAACCCTGCTGCTTGTGTACAGTACTGGTGAGAAAGATTTTTAGATATAAATCACTAAGTGCATACCATTCTTAAAGTAGGAGAATGTGTTTCAAGGGCTTGAGATTCTTTACTTAAAAAACCACTATATTATATGCTCACGTTTAAATGGCCTCCACATGTGCCTTCCTTGTGGGGTTTTGGCTGCCAATTGATTCTTGGACTGACTTCCTTACTCACCACCAACTTCTTTATTATTTCTGCACCTAAGGATGAGCCTTGATGATGCTGGCCATTTTCTTCATTGTTTTGTTGATAGGATTCTATTCTAATGTTTTATAATTTCCACCGTTGAGGATGTGATCTTCCATTTTTGCCATAGAGTCTTAAACGTCCATCACCACTGCCATGTTACTTTTAACTTCTTTGGCAATAAGGAGATGCGTATAACTATAAAATTCCATGATGCTAAGCAATAATCTTTGGAGATGCCTTAAAATATTTTAGCATGTCTGACCATTACCAAACGTCACTGCTGTGACATCGTTAGGGAGGCCCTTAAATTGCATTTTCAATGCAAACTACAAATTCTTCAACATGGTTATGCATAGAAGTAGGAAAGCAGAGATCTTTATTTAATACATTAATTGTAGGTTGATCCTGCATCTGGCTGGAGAGAATGGCTGAATGGCTGCTAATTGTTGTTGCCAACATCCTGTAAAGCAGCTTAAGATGTAAACATGGACACACTACTGCCAAAATCAGAAGCATAGGTGGACCACAAAAGCAAAGTTTGATATCCAGTGATCACTACAAATTTCTTCTCTTGGAAATACACAGACAAAGGACTGAATGTTATGTATACAATTTCCAGTGATGAGCTGATGGCGCCATCTTTGAACTAGTCCTCTAGAACCTCTTACTTTCAATAAACTATAAAGTACATGCTAAGGCACACAACTGTGATCCATTTTCACAATTGATATATGTAATGGCAAATGAATTTAGCACCTCCTGTAGCCCCCAAGATGTATGGTTAGCATTTTTAACGTTGTTAATTTCCATGGTCAACATACCCAAACTAATCATGCATCTTTCCTGTATGTTCATTTTTCCATGCACCAAACTTTCCTTTACATCCTCCTATGCCCTTGTAATTGAATTGTTGGCACCTATGCCCTTGTCTTGACAAATTTCACCAAACATATCTATTTCCATATGTTCCACTGGAGATGGGAAAAAATAATTTATACTAAATAGTGAAATATAATGAAACCTGTTGTCTAAAGATGAAAATGAAAAATTCATAATAACATTATCGGCTGCCACTAGCTGAAACCCGATCTAAAGGAGAGAAATTCTTCTATTTAAATCACTGCTAATTTTGAGCTCCAAATAAAATATTGACAAAAGATTCAACCAACTTATTCACAGTGGTTATATATGCTTTCATAATTTATGAAATGACATAATCTTTACTTGACTCAAGTGCGTTCTTCTAGATTAGGCCTTTGGTCTACAATGCTTGCACTTGGTATATCTTGAAAAGCATTTGGATACTGGCTAGAAATCCGTGCCTTCATACTTCTACATTAAAAACAAGAAGTTAGTATAGGATAAAATCAACAATCTGAATTCAAAATTAAGATTATTCCCCAAAAAGAAAAACACAACAAAGCTGAATTCAAAATTAAGATAATTTCCCAAAGAGAAATAAGAAACTCTAGGAAATGATCAAGGCTTCATCCTCTAATAGGGAGAGAACATAATCAGAATACATATGCAACAAAACTGAGCATGAGCCCCGTTAGTGATCCAAATTTGCACCCCTTATGCCAAGCTGTGAAAGAACTCAGGGTTTGGATGTAACATGAGACTTTCAGGTTGTGGGTATCCTATTATGAAAGCAACCTCCAGATTATGGGTTGGCTCCCCTTTTGATGGTGTCACCTAAACTATTATTTGTTGGGAAAAGGGAGAAAGAAACATGAAAATACAAAGTAAACCCCTATGGTGATGCACCTAATGATTTTTCAAACCTATACGACTGCTTAAACACACAATCTCATCAAAAAATCAGCTTAACTTAACACAACTCAGATATTTAACATATCAATGCATAAGTATTTTGTAAGGAGGCTTGGTTCTCTTAACATTTTTGAAGGAAAGGAAATCTTTCAAAACTAAAAAGACTATTTGAACAAGTGCACAACTTACAACCTGCAGAAATACATGTTTATTCTACCTAAAGGTGCTAAAATGAGACAAGCATTGAAGGAGTTATCAAAACTCACAAGAACATTCATCAATCACCACACTGCACACAATGAGATAGCTTCAAAGAAGGTAAAAATTGAATTTCATTAATGAAAATGGTGTCACATACTACTATACATGTCTGATATTGAGTCACAATGCTATCCTCTACCTGAAAAAGCTCCAAAGTAAGCTACAATGCCCTACAGAAAGAAAGAAAGAACTCCCAAAAACCTCAAGTCTGAAGTTCCTTAAGCCATTTTGAATCAATTGTCCATAGAAGTCCTTCTAGAAACCCTATCTGGATGCAGCATAAAGGCCAAAAAAAACCTTCCAAAACTCCTCCAAAGTGCCTCCAAATGAGAAGAGTTGAGCCGTGGGGTGAAATCCAACAATATGCTAAAAGTGTGACAAATTGCTCTCCAAATGTCCATCCCTCCCAAAAATCAGTCAAAGATATACCTCATGCTTTCTTCATTTTGTCAAGCATCTCGTACCTTCCACATGCCTCCAAACTATTTCCTCGACTCATGCCTTTTTGTTTGCAAAGCACAAGTTTCAACAAAGACCTCATTATTAACCATATCAACACATGCCTTTTTCCAATTTTGCATTTAAAAAAACATTTTAATTAAATGGTTTATAGGTACACCACTTTAATTAAATGTTTCACATTACAAAAAAAATGCAAAAGAAAGGCATTTGGATTGATGCCTTGACTCATACCTCCAAACTCAGTCAATTACATGTTACAACACCAATACTTCGCATTTAAATAAAACATTTATAATTAAGTGATTACAAATTATCACTTAATTAAATGTTTCACAATTTTTTTAAAAATCAATGTAAAAAAAACAAGGGCTCGGCCTATTTGAGAAGGTGAGAAAGCAAACTCTTAAGCCTTGGAAGACTTAGCATACTCTAAAAAGACAAGGAAAAAGCACTAAGGCATGGTTGGTCTTCAAAATGTGGCACAAGGCAAAAATTGCCCAAGTCTTGTAAACTCCATCATAAGGCAAAAAATTTCCAAGGCATAAACCTCGACTCTAAACCCACGTAGCACATTAAGTTGTGTTTGCATTTTTTAAAGCAAAGGTAAAAAATACCTTTGGTTAGCTTCATAGGGTTTCAAACCCTAACCGACCATAGGGTTTCAAAGCCTAACACAAAGCATGGGGAAAAGCAAAAATATGATTCATTTTACCACCGAGCCTTCTGGAGAGCTCCACCTTGGCCACCATGGGGTTTTGAAAAGAGCATTGTCATGATTTTGTGGTCGGATTTTGACTGTTTTGTGATTTCTTCATTGGAAGATTGAGGTAATGTTTCTTTTTAATCAAAACCGTGGTTTTCTCATCTTCGTGCCGCCATTTTATGAGCCAACAGCCACGGCCATGGACATATTTCTAATCATTTTTTATTTACCTGTCTTCTTCTATGGGTTTTTTTCTTATGTTCACACCGCCATTATAACTTCTGAAGCTCGAGGAGGAAGCTTTTGTATAACGCAGCTCGAGCTCAGCTAAACTCACTTCAAGCATATGCCTTGATTCTCCTCTTTTCTCTTAGTGAATAAAAGCTTGAATCTAAGCTCTCCATTGTTAAAATGAAACAAGTTCAACTTATCTCCCTCTGTATTTGAAGTTTAAATAAAAAAATCCCCATGTTTCTTTTGTGAATTTTTGTGAAGAAAAGACTCATCATGGGCCATGGCCATAAAAATGAGCTAGTTTTTGAAATGTGTTTCCTATAGCCTGACCATTAAATATCTATCTTTTATCTCTGTATTTGTATTTGCAAACAAACCCAGATTGTTTCCTTTTGATTTTGTGAAGAAAACAACACATGTGAAGAGAAAAAAAAATTGTCAGGCTGTGGCCAAGAATGTGAACTTGGTTTTTGCATTTTTGTGCTTTTATGAAAAAATCTCCATGGCATCTTCTAGAACTAGGTATTTCATGATGCTTGGCATCTTTGAAAAAAAAAACAAGGCTATCCTAATCAATACCTTGCATTGAATGTGAAGGAACTATGCATATTTTATATCTCTTAACTTCTGAAAATGGCCATGGCCCGGCCTATGTTTCTTTCGATTACTACATTTTTAGAACACTTGAAAACATTTCCAGTTTGTTGTGACAATATTGTGCAAGATCATAATGTGAATGAGATTTCATGAGAGAGTTATCAGTTAAAATAAGAGCTATCTCAGCCAACTGTTACACAAGAAAATGTTGCCCTACAAATAATAAATGGTTGTAAGATGATTCAATGCCATTGCACCGCTCCTATGACTTCTTGAAGTCTTTATATGTTTCATTGTGCATTGTCATTTCTTTTTCTCCTTGAAATTGGATATATTTTTCATTCTTTTGATTTCAAAAAAGAGATATGAAATGATTTCTAAGCAATGCTTTATTGGATCAATGGAATCACTAGAAGTCTAAGACCAATGATAATCCTTCCTTCCTCTTTCATGGAATGCTACTAGGATCCCTTTGCTATAGTATCAAACTGCCTCCCTAAACCAACATCCTGGTATTGTATTCACCACTCAAGTTACTAAGGAATTATAATTTGAAAGTGTTGTCCCTTGATGACATTGCCTCTCCAGTTTGAGATATAATTTGCAGCTTATATTTGAACCTCTTTACTATCCCTTGATCACATTGATTGTGCTTTTACATCACTTTACAACTGGTTCGTAGCAACTTCTGGCATTGTGCATGGAAACCACATTGAAGAAAAGGTCAGATAAGAGCGCGTGCA
Organism: Sequoia sempervirens; assembly: GCA_007258455.2. Classification (NCBI taxonomy): domain Eukaryota; kingdom Viridiplantae; phylum Streptophyta; class Pinopsida; order Cupressales; family Cupressaceae; genus Sequoia; species Sequoia sempervirens. The sequence goes on from VDFB02171761.1 coordinate 6,190, forward strand.
GTCAACCAAGACATTTCCTTATTGCTATCTCCTCACGACATGAAAATACACTGTTCTATGGACTGTCCTTCCGGCTGCTATAGTTATCATGTATTTCCTGAATTTTCACTAATTGGTTATTGACTTATCATTAATTGAACTTGGGTTCTTGCTATCTGGCATGCAAGTTTGATCCATGTTAGATCATTTATAATGGAAAAAACCCTACATGAAACACTATGAGCATATCCACTAACCCCCATTTGGCTCTCAAACTCTATTATTGATTTGTCAATGCACATATTCAACCCTTATAAAATAATGAACTGTCCTTTGTGATCTTCTTGGCTTGCTGATCCAAACACTACTCCCTTGTATTTGATTCTTTGCCATGTGAGGACTGTCAAAAGACATTGCTCATTATATCTCTTTACTGCTGCTCTAGGATAATGGCATGTAGTGTCCTCGTGGTGCGGTCCCTTGCTTTGACTGTTCCTAACTTTGATCGCCATGTGTTCTTTTCACCAATCCTTCTTACAAGGTACATAACATTATTATGGATGACTGCCCTATGCTAACTGTGACCTTTATCCAAGGCAACTCATCTGAAGTGATCTGCCCCTGTCACCGTTCCGCTAACCGGTGGAATGCTAAGGTATTGAGAAAACTATTGTCACCAAACACCCATAGGGCTGTCTACGTTGATCATTGTTCACTTCATTATCCTTCCATGCTATGATGTTCAACACATATGAATGCATCTTTAATGAAGTCATTGCCCACCATTTTAGATTCATGGCCTACTCCTTGTATTTTGGCAATGCTTGATAGCTCTAACTTGAAACCAAAAATCTCCCCCTACTACCCTATAGCATGCACTCAACATTGTTTCCCCTTCATGAGATGTAGCATGATTTGTTGTTGTCCTTGTCATGAGATGTTTGTTGTTGGCTTGTTATCCACCTAAGACTACCATTTGTAAACTCTTAAAAGTCATTATTATACTCACTACCATTCCTTTTGCTTTAATCCTACTGGGCAACCATATGTCACTTATGGTGGTGACCTGAAAGCTCACCATCCTAAGTGATGTGTGCTTGTCCAATTGGGTTGAAGTGAGATGAATTGGATAGTGTATCTCATGCAACAATGCATGATTATCTTTGTTCCTTCTTGCTGCCCCATATGACTCATGATGGTTTTAGGTATTGTGATTTGATATCTTCATTATTTTAATAGATGCATATTGAACTTGATGCATCTATAATTGAACTTGATGCATCACCGAAATCATTTACTTTTAATAAAATGGATCTTGAATCCACTTAACATGATTGAAAGACATGTCCAACAAAATGTACCTTCCTTTTGACATGATGGCAGCCTATTGATTGATTCACTATGAAAAGATGAAGTATGAATTTCTTGACAGCTCACATTATGTGTTGCATCTTTTGAATCTGATAATGAAAGTTGATCAACTGGTGTGATTCCATATTGATTTAATGCATCAATAGCATGTTTATCATTGATTTGATCAAGTTGGTCAATTGCCTATCCCTCTTAAAACATCAAAGGGCAACATGCTGGGCTCTACCCTCATGGGAGCCACATTTCACCCCACATGCTATAATTAGCTAAATCAGAACAATAACAAGACTTGTCCTAAATCTGCACAAGGAACAAACAGTTAGATAAACAAAGCATATCATAGGTGTGTTTGATCACTCCTTTCTTGTTTTTAGGGACACTTATGGTATGCTACTATTTTAATGCTTGTAGACATTAGATTACACCTTTATGGATGTTTTGCATATAATTTTGATTAGGGACCTTTCATTGCTCTAACAACACTATTTTATCCAATGTAGGAAACCTAGGAGCAGCGAGGAGGGTGTCAAATGAAAGCAAGGCAACATGAAGGATCAAGATGATGCGAGGCCAAGCCAACGAGATTCGTCATTCGACCAGGCAATGACAGGTCTCTTTTCATGTTATATGCAATTTATTTTTCTATTATCTATATGCGTATAATCTCTTCTTTATAAGCATTAGGATAGCTAGTCCCTTGACTTGTGAGGGACATTTATACGCTCATGATTATCAATAAAGATTACATTTGCAATACATATTGGTTCTCTTTCTTATTTGTCTATAATTTTAAAACTAGAATAAATGCAATCTATTTTTGACAATCTCTTTTATGCATATTAATGAACTTAGTAGGATATGATGTATCTGTTAATGTTTAAATGAAACACAAAAGAATAAACACTAAGTTACCTGATTTTCGCTGAAAGCTGCAACGTAACATTTTTATGCATTCGCTATATGTTTGCTCGCGAAAACATCTCTCGACCGTTGCCTAAAGCTTAAATTCGCACCGGTGTCATCTAAAACCTGACACAACTTGAAAACAACATTTGTATGTTGTTGTAACTCATCAGAACAATGTATGACACCATGAGACTTATTCAAAACACACCAGAACACCAAAGCAAACTAATTGTGCAAAACAACACTTAGGGAAATGAAAGCTGCAACTAAAATGAAACTACCCTACTCTAACCAGCAAAGAAGCTGGTCAAACAAACCCATTAACTGGTTGGGTGAAATAGTTTCCTTTTCTAAAGAATTTACAATGTTTGCCATGTTGGAGAACAACTAGAAAGAAATGGAACATGAATGAAAATTCAGCAAATAGCTACAATATCTCTTAGAGAACATATACAAGCTTACTAACCTTTTCATATGGAATGTAAACATTCTTGTTCTGAGGTGGAAAGGTAACTTGAGTGTGCTCATCCTTAGTTGTACCCTCATGCTTGGGCACAGGCAACATATCAATATCCTTATTTGCCTCCATTTTGGCTAGATGCCTGATTGGGCATCCTTTGGAAAGTGTGAATCCAGAACTCTCCATGTTGGTTTCTTGTTGTTCCAAATTATGTTGCTTTTGATCTTTTGCTACAAAGGGTGTTGGTTCAATAGCCAAAATTGGGAAAAAAGAGGCTTCTTCATGAGCCAAAACAGACTTTAGATCATCCCAAAATGAAAATATTTCATGAGCCAAAGCTTCATTCTCATGTTGATTTTCATGAACCAACAACTCATCACACTGCTAAACATATTGTCCCAAAACTTGGGTTATCACAGACATATCTTCTTTACTTTATTCAACAAACGAAGGTAGCCCATCATACCAAAACATATCAGCCTCTTTCCCATCAAGTTTCTCATGTTCATTTGTCTCCTCCTGCTGGTTGGGACAGCATAGTTCATACTTATGAGCTATCTCTTCAATCTCATCTTGCTGATTAGAATCATCTGATTCCTAAGATGCAAGATAAAACATGGTTGTCTCTTCCACAAAACCAGAAAGCTCATCAAACAAATCTGTCGTTATCTCATCACTTTGCTGCTCAAAACTGGGCATTGATGTTAGTTCAATCAAGCACTACTCATCTTCACCTATAAATTTTGGAAGTTCATCAAATAAACCAACAGAAATCTGAACTTGAATGTCCTTTTATACCTCAACCACCTGTTGTCCCACCTTTTTCTCCTCAAAAGATGATTTTTGATCTCTAAATTTGAAACAAATGACTCTAGATCATCCCAAAAAAGGTCATCTTCATCTTCATTTTTGCTTTTCAGTGAAGGAAGACTGATTTTTACCTTATCACAGCTCAACTGAGATGTCAAAACATCAAAGTTTTGGGCCTCCTCTTGTTGTACTGAAGTTGATGTGGCTGTGATTTGAATTTCACTTTCTTCCTTGTTCACAAATAGTGGCAATTCATCAAATGAAACCGTTAGAATATGAGAACCATCAATTATTTGTTGATCTATATCCTACTACTCCTCATCTACAACCTCATTTACCTCTATTATCACATCTGATCTATCATTTTCAAGCTCTTGTTCAAACATAACAACAACTAAAATATTTGTTTCTTCCTCTACAAGTACCTCTTCTTTAGGTTGTTCTGGAACATATGGGGT